>JASANF010004279.1:0-37443 GCA_030248245.1 Trissonchulus sp. WLG1_4 | reverse complement strand
CTACATAAATTCAATAAATAGGTATTCAAAGGTTTCAGCAGTCTCAAAACTGCTTTTATTGGCAAATATATTTATAGTTGTGAAATCCAATTGAGTCCAACAACTTTTTCAAATTTATTTTCATGCTTCATATTAGTCCCATTTCTGTTTGACGGAAAGAGGCGGTGCCTAGTTTTTTCTGTTTGTCGGTTTCTTTGAGCATTTTGAAATGTGACCTCTGATATCGGTCTCTTAGGATTTCCACTGGCATTTTGAGCAAATTGATACTTTGTTTTCGATTGAACCAATCGCCCGCGCTTGATTGCGCACCCACGCAGTTAGCTTGATCTTACATGAAAGGGTCTTCAAAACTAATACGCAAAACGCTGAACTCTTTTCCAAGAGCTGAACTGTTTCTTGGCTTTTTATCAATTTCGTCTTTATTTGCGCACAGCTGTATTGTTATTGTTAGTTCTTTGTACTTTCATACTTTGTGTTTTAGTTTAATCACTTGGCGACTGTAAATTGTTTCCCAGTTGTTTTTTTGTATCTAAAAAACTTCTTTAATAATAATTTAGCTGACTTTCAGAAATATGGTTATGAAAACCACGCGAATCAGCCCTACTGGATTAGATAAAAACATTGTCGTTAATGACCCATGTAATTCTACATTAACCGTAATAGCAACGATAAAGACAAACGCAAACAAGTACGCGATTTAATGTAAATATTCGCATTTGCCTTGCTGCTGAATAAAGAACTAACCATGGTGAAGTACGTCTAACAAATGGCTAAATGGAGCGTTAGAACTAAAATACGACTGTGCAATTACGACTTCTAGTTTACTTTTACTTTTAATTAAAAATTCGACTGTGGAAGTGTAATAAAACGTGATTTCATTACGAAAAGAACCAATTGCAAGCTTCAAGAGTACAGCGAGTAGTCACAAAAATCATACGACCTGTTTTGTCTCAGGGTTCAGCAGTTATTGGTCGGACTTTAGTCAATCTGACACACTCCAATTGTGTGGAGTCAATTGATCCATTTTGGAGTCAAATGAGTCCGTTAAATGCGCCAACTTAATTTGACAAAAATCAAACTGAAATGACTCTGACGTCGGAGTCATTTAATTAACGGAGTCACGGAGTCACTTTATACTCTAATTCTGCGTTTACTTGTTGAAGTTGTAGCAAGTAACTTTGGTTTAGATGTAGCTTTAAGTTCATCTTAACACACTCACCAGTATCATTACGTAAGCTAAAAGACGCCCTACCTAGTGTCTACATTAAAAAATCCAATTTTTCTAGGGACTAATCTTCCGAATACTTTGGCTTAGCAAATCTGGTTTTGAGGATTGGCGTATCAACTTTTATTAGCGGCGTTTATCAGCTAGTGTTTTGTTTTCCAGTTTTTTTTGGAAACTTTGTTTGTTCAATGTCTTGCGTGCCTTATCAAATTATATTTTCGCCAGTATGATTTAGTAGGTATTTAATATACAAGTATGTAAATAACTAAGTGTAAAGAGGTATGTATGAACCCAGACACATTTCAAGGTATATAATAGAAAATTTAGGTTCATACATATGTACTAATACCAAGAGTACAGAATGGGGATACCTATTATGTATATACTCTTGCTAGTACTGTTGTTTTGATACCATTTTTGATACTTTTGATATAAATCTGATACATGGGCAACCCTACTTAGCAAGTTGCTAGTACGTATTAATATTTGCCACTGACATTGCCCAAAGCTTTTTAACCAGAAAAGGTTTTCCAACAAATTCAATTTGGGCTACAAACCTACGCATTTTATTTGCCGCAGGCGATTTTCAGAACTGCCCGTCTACTTTATTTATCAATGCTTCACGACCAAAAAAGTTGCAATACCTATTTCTAGGACCTTGTTTTGTTTTCACTAGATATCCTAAATGGACGTAAATTCATCAGTAAATTATATGTTTGTCATCATTAATTTATTAGATTAGATTAATTGCATTGATGCATAGCAAAATGGAAATTCTGTCAGCTTATAACTTGCATAGGTTCCGTTAAGCCCGGTTCATACTCGTCTTTCGAATTTTGTCCTTTAATCGTTTCTCATTTTGCATGAAATTTGACTGCAAATGAAACCCGTCCTTTTGTCCGTTTGGCTGTCTCTTTCGGCATGCTTTTCTCATTTTAAAAAAGTCCTTTTGTCCTTTTCAAAATGTCCTTGTCTTTTTCAAACTGTCTTTTTGTCCTTTTGAAAACGTCCCTTGCTACTTTTGCAAAAATCCTTATCTCATTTTCTTTCTGTTGTGTCCTGGTTTTAGCAGCACAGCAAAAGGACAAAAGGACAGGGACAAGGTCAAGTGTTTGTCGCCAGTACGCTTTTGCAGTTTGGTTTGTTTTGCTCTTAGTAATGCTGCAAGTGAGTTACTTCAGCTTTTGTTTTGCGCATACGCAAGCGATTGTACAATGTGCGCCCCCTTAATTCTGTGAGACATTGTTTTCAAAAATACACCCGAACAAAAGGAAAGGACAATAGGACGATCAAAAGGATGAAAGAACAACCAAAAAGACGAGTATAAACCGGGCTTTAGCGTAGCCCTTAAACAATTCTAAATAAGTTGGTTCTCAAGCTAGTTGTGTGTTTCAGGGCATAATTGACGTCATGAGGTGATGTTAACAATAAATAGATTCATTGATTGCTGCATCGGCTGATATATCGATCACTCCATTAACATCAACTCAAATTGAGTTACTGGTCACAAAAGTAAGTTTTTTCATTTTTAAAAACAAAAGTTTTAAGATTTAAGTTTAAGTCTAGGTTAAGTTATAAGTATGAGTAATACACCTATACTTAAAATACTTGATGTACACAATTACACAAAGCATATTTTATTGCATATCGGCATTATATTATAGAAACATACATATGTACCTATACTTTAATACATTAATTGCAAATTTATTCACACATAATATAAAATAAATGCGTCTGACAAACTTAGAGTTAAATATGTGCATATGCATTTGAATTAAATATGTATGCGATAAGATAAAATTAGAAATAACTTTAGAAAACTTTAATTTTCCTAGATTTATGATGAAATAACACAGTTATTCTGTATTATAAATGTTACATAGTTTAATATGTATGTAGCACAAACAAATATCATTATTTAATACCAGTTCATTTTTTTCGAGAACTTATATTTGAAAACTGTGTAAACATGACCAGTTTTTCTAACAATAATATATGTACAGTAATATTATATTCCAGAAAATAATTTGGGCTGGTATAAACATATGGCATTGCAAAACAAATACGACAGATCAAATCCCTTTCAAAAACTTTTTTCACTTTTATTTACTAACTATATGTTTCAGTGCTTTGTTATAATTTTTAATACTTTCAGTCAAAAATTGGGTATGACGGACTCAAAAGTATAAACCTTTCATGGAAACTTTTTACCTCAAAAATAATATTCAGCCAAAAAAGGAGTATATAATTATTTTTAAGAAAGTTAGCTGAAAACTTTTCACCCCCTGCCTGTTAAGATTGACGCACAGAATAAAGAACAATGTAAACTTGCCAGGAATTTTTATTCTCAAGTTAAATACTAGCTCAAGTACCCAACACTTCAGTTTTGAGTTTATGTAATTAGGCTGCAACATTAAGCAAACAAGTTTTGTTTTGTACAGGTTTTTCGCACATTCCTCCCAGAATAGTGTTAAGGTACTTTAAATTGTTGGGGTGGTATTTTCAAGCAGCATATTGAGAGGTGTTATCTAGAAAGTAAGCTAAACAACAAGTTTACGCAAACAGCAGCTTTCGCTTTGGAAATTGGGAATAGGACTAAGTTGGAACTGAAAATTCCTGTTTTTGCCATCGTTGCATGTTACTACAGTTTATAATTTTGCTGTTGTTGTTGTTGTCGGTGAGTTGTACAGTACAGGCATAGTTTTCCGCTGAAATGATACAATTACTGGCGGTTATACAACTGTAGCGCTGTTCTGTACAATTCCAACACAACACACAGAGCAAAAGTTCTACTTTGTCGAGGCCATTATTGCACAGACATTTCTCATCAACTTTTTATCAAACCAAGCAGACAGTTCTCATTAACTGTCAGTCTTTAGTAGTAATATGCCACGGGTGGGCCCCACTTATAATGCAGAGCTTACGCACAGTTCCGCCCTGTTTCCCCCTGTCTACAGTAACATGACCGCCTCTTCAACAGTCAGCAAGGGTGCCCGCAAGGGGGGGTGTGCTCCGGCTGCCACAGCGGTTATTGTATTTTTACTAGTGCTGGTGGCATGCCTGACTGCGGCTCTGATTTACTGCGGCATTCGATTGAGTGATGCCACTACTGGGGCGGCGACGGGCCGCTCGGAAACCCAGGATAGTCCCCAGACAGCCCTGGCAGCGGATAACGTCATCGAAGCTTTACACTCGAGGAATACAACTACGCAGACACGACTCCCTGGTGATTTGGAACCGACCCACTACCGGTTCGGGTTACGGTCGTATCTGCCCTCCCCTGGAAATGTGGTCACCTACCCCCCTGCCAAAAACTTTACCTTCGATGGCTGGGTTACCATGAAAATTCGCTGTGTCCGAGACACTAGAAACATTTATTTGAATGCTCTGAATATAACTCTAGACCAGTCGTCATTTCGACTGGAACCCTCCGACCCCTCGGGGGGCCCTGATATTCAATTGGATGGAAACGTAGCAGTGTTGCCTAGAAGGGAAATGCTGCACATTCCTTTGGCTACATCTCTGCGGCAGGGCAAAATATACATCCTCTCTTTTAATTTTTCTGGAATTATTCGCACGGATTTGCAAGGATATTATCGCAGCAGTTACAAGGAAAATGGTCAGACCAGGTAAAAGGTTTATATACGTACTTTAATCGCGTGTACTTTTTTTGCTTTTGTGGTACTTTTGTATGAAAGTTGTTTTTCCGGTCAGACGGGAAAATTGAGACATAAAATGTCTAGCCGGTTTTTCATGGCTTTCACGTGAGAAACTTTTGTCGAATGAAATCGTGTGAGAAAATCATTAGAAGCGACTAAACGATCAAGCCCTGTTCCTACTGGTCCGTTTGACTATAAACTGAAAATTTAATTGACGGCTGAAAAATTAGTAATTATTCGATTTAATGCAAATTGAAACTTATTCAGTGAAAATTACAATTAATCTGAAAATTAGGCCCTAACAGCCCAGTAGAAATCAAGCGTTACTGTAACCGTAAGACCTGTAGTTGTAACAATACAATTGTAGTTTGTAGCGAAGGGGGCCTGCTCTATGAACACCGACAAATATGAACTTTAATATACAGTCGCAACTTTTTATCGGTTTGATGCTTAAATATACCTATGTAAATTGAAAAGTTTTATTTTGCTTATGTTTTTGGCTTGTTTTTGGCATCTTTTGGCTTTTGGCGGTACCCATAAAGTCCGGTTCGTACTTATCTTTTAGGACGTAGGGACAGAGACAAGGACAAATTTGGTCAGCTGCTGTGAAAAATTTATTTACACAAGCGTTTCGGCTAATTTTTTGTATACGATCTGCCATTAACACCAACTCTATTCATAGGGAAAGTTGGTTTAATGTGGACTGGCAGTTTTCTTGGAATCGCTTAAAAACAATACCATAGAGACAAGCACAAGGACGAGTATAAACCGGACTTACATAAGACTCATGGGATATACCTAGTACAGTACGTACACACCCTACATTAGTGTAATATTTGGGCAATATGCACTAGTATAGTACGTACACACCAGACATAAATTGACGTTTGGATGCCAAATCTTCATTACAACTTATCTACTCAATTTCCTGCTGTTGTTAAGATCCAGTAAGTCTCCGTAGGTAACCAACAAATTACAAGTATGTATCTAAAAGTAGGTAATATCTAACGTTTTGTTTATTTAGATGGCTAGCGGCCACTCAATTCGAAACGGCCCATGCCCGCAGTGCCCTCCCCTGTTTCGATGAGCCCGCATACAAAGCCCCCTTTCAGGCAGAACTGGAACACCCCTATGACATGGTCGCACTCTATAACACGCCGGAAGAATCCAAAACACCAATTGGGTCCGTGATGGCATTTTTTGAATTTTTTAGCAGCATTATGGTTCGCTTATAGCTAAAAAAGTTATGGACAAAGTTATGGACATAAAAAAAGCAATAAAGGAAGTAAAAATGCTGGCGTTATTGCAACTAAGGGCAATAGGAAACAATTTACAGTTTGAACCGTTTAATGACCAAGAGTTTATAGCTGTATTTTTGCAAACCATACTTATGTTTATGGTGATAAAAGCAATTTGTACTGGAAATCTTGTTATGAACAGCAGTTAAGCTATCATATTTTGATTCGCAACAGCAATCACTACAGTATGACTATGTACAGTACGAACTATCTAATTTAAACTACTTACAATAGAATAGAAGTTCCAAGATTAGATTATATGTTTAAAATATCAAATACAATCACTATTCACTACAGTATGACTTTGCAACTGAACTATATAAATTTATACTATGACTGTAGGAATACAATAGGAAAAGTTCTAAGATCAGAATACAAACTTAAAAATTTAAAATTTTTAATAAAAGTAGAAAACATTTGTTTGAATTACAGTTTTGTTTTTTAGAGATGGTTGGATGCGCAGTACCTTCCCTGCATCACCGAAAATGTCCTCCTATTTGTTGGCTTTCATTATCGCAGATTTCCAGCAAACGCCTAGCTACACCAAAGATAGGAGTGTTAAGGTCAACATTGAATTTGGAATATGTATTTAGATAACAAGGTTTTTAAGTCTGACCACAAATTACTGAACCCGTGAACCCTAAACTACTCGTCATGATTTCGGTTCGTTCTTTTTGGAGTGAAATCACGCGTTCCTTTGTATCTTAGAGGTAATGATTTTTTGAACAGACGTCAAACACATTAAGCGAAAGCTGACGCGTTACGACAAATTGTCCATAATGAACGTTTTGTGAAGCATTATTGCAACAGGTTTCGTCACAATTACTGCAGTGGACCCTTAGGGTGGATTTCACAAAGGTGGTTTAACTAAACCATGGTTTTACGTACGTTTTTATATGATTTGCACATAATTTCATTACGAAAAATCGCCTGATTCGTTACCAATTTCCTAGATTTTCTTAAACCACGGTTTTAGCTCAGCTGAAATTTCAGCAAAACAGAGACCTGCTGTGCTGCAGGTTTCAAATTTCAACTGCGCTAAAACCATGGTTTAAGAAAATCTAGAAAATTCGTAACGAATCAGGCGGTATTTCGTAATGAAATTATGTGCAAATCATATAAAAACGTACGTAAAACCATGGTTTAGTTAAACCACCTTTGTGAAATCCACCCTTAATCTTCGCTTTTGTTTTCTAACACATCACAGTGACACACAACTGCAGACGGTGTCATAATCTTTCACGTTTAACAATTGAATACTCATTAGTTTGAATTTTTAATTTTAATCTTTCTGATTTATATTTTAATTATTTTATTTTTTATTTTCAGTTTGGAGCATGGTCTCGACCCGACCAGCTGAACAACACGGCGTACGCGGCCAAGGCGGGACCATTGGTTTTGGAGTTTTTCGAAGATTACTTCGGTGTCCCATTTCCGCTCAAGAAAACAGGTAAACTGAAGTAGAGATGGAATCGGTTCACTGAAATCGGTTTGAAACCGGAACCAGTATTTTGTAACTGCTATCTAAACTGAAACGAGCCTGGATTATAAAGTAAAGCTTGAATAAGCTAGAAAACTAATTTACATAATTAATGCATGGCCTTATTTCGTCTATGAACTACATATTTGGTTATAGGCTATCCTTCGATTTCTCTATCTCATTAATAGACATTTAAACTGAAAATAATGTGCCCGAAAATTGATAAATCATATTATAATCAAAATTAATTTTGCCAAAAAATTGATAATGGTATTGAAACCAAAAACAGTTTGTCTGAAAAATGATAATGGTATTAGAATCAATAAAAACAATTTGCCAAAAATTGCTAATGTTATTAAAATCAAAAACAATTTGTGGAAAATTGATAATGGTATTAAAATCAAAAACTGTTTCCAAAAGTTGATAATGGTATTAAAATCAAAAACAATTCGCCCAAAAATTGATAATGGTATTGAAATTGAAAATGATGTACTGTAGACCAAGTGGCGATTCCTGACTTTTCGGCTGGCGCGATGGAGAACTGGGGTCTGATCACGTACGACGAGAGCTCTCTCCTCTACAGCCCTGACGTGAACACTCTCCACGACAAGTTTAGAGTCACCATCACCATCGCACACGAAGTATCGCATCAGGTTTGAACCTATGATTGTCCCTATTGTTTTGTCCTTAAGGTTAGTCCATAAAAGAAAAGCATAGCCGTGGCGAAATGAGCCAATTGTATGCTGGTAGATAAAATGTAAAGTCTGACAAAAACAGTTGCACCACTGGGGAAAACGAAACATGTGATTCCGTTACAGAAAGAATATATTTTGACTATCAAGAGTGCAGCAAGTAGTCGTAGAAGTCACGTCTCGAAAAAAGTAAGTTATGTCACAAAAAAGTAAGTGGCGCAACTTCTTTTTGGTAGACTTGAGATATGTTTCGCCAAATTCATTTAATACGTAGCTAAACAGAATTTGCTGTAACAAGTAATAGTTGACGACATTCCATTTCGAGTTAAGGGGGTAGTGTCGCGAAAGCAGTCGATTTTGCGCGACTATAAAACTTTTTCAGTGAAAGATAGGTCATTGTTCTTTATATATTCTAAAAATATGTTTTAAGGCAAATAATTTCGTTAAGTTTGAGCAAAATTGATGCAGCATACAGTTAGCAGTGAAGTCGCAAAGTCGGAAAAATGACGTTTTGAAAACCTATTCACATTCGATAATTTCGTCACAATTATAAAAATTTTTGTTTAGATTGTTTTCACAGACTAAAAGCACATATACTCTAGTTTATGCACACAAAATTTAGTGCAAATTGCCTGAGTGGTTGCGGAGTAATACCTGTTTGAACTGTGAAACTGTGCGCAAACTGTGAAGTACTCACGGCAATAATGATAAATTGTAAAAAATCTAGAAGCTTATTTTGAAATCTAAAGAAAAACGAACCTTTATTTTTCATTTTTCTTATTTGTGACAAACAATTGTGCGTCAAAACGTTTCATGTACTTCACAAGCTGGCCAATCTGATATCTGGCTTGATTTTTTGAACTTTTATGACTCTATTGTGTGATGTCTGGCTTACAAATGGTGATTGGTTCAAAATATTGGTAGATATTGGTAGTCAAGTGTCTCGTAGTATTTATTTGACATCATATAGCATTTTACTAGTATCTCAGTGAACGTACAATTTCAAAGCAAAAAGCTCTCTTTTTGCAACCTATGAGCAAAACTGCTTTGGCGACACTACCACCTTAATCAACTTAACAATGAATGAATAATATTCAAATTAGGGACAGTAATTGCTTCTTTGTGTTAAAATTAGCAATTCCATAGAAAACTACTGTAGTTCTTTATTGCATTTATTATAGCTAATTATGAATCAACTTTAGTTATTATCATCAACTCATTATCAGCTTACATATTTTATGTAATCTGATGACAATATATATCTACGAAAAAAACATAAATTGTTATGCATATATATAATTTTTCTAAACTGTCTACCTCAACTTTGAGATGAGTTATCATCTAGACTAAACTTGATCTCCTGAGCTTGATCCATTTTAGGAATTGCCTAGCTATTGTTAATCTTATAATCCCATTAATCCAGTGTTAATCCGTTTGCTTTCAGTGGTTTGGCAACATTGTGACAATGGCGTGGTGGGATGATCTTTGGCTGAACGAGGGATTTGCCACTTATATGGAGTTCATTGGGGCCGAGCATATTGACCCTGGCGGGCACTACGTTAGTTAAACCGGTTGTTATTGTTGAAACGAAGTTACGTCAGCTGTTCTTGGGGCCTATTTGTTTACCGGATTAAAAGGGTTAATTTTAATCGGACTAAACGGTTTAAAAATTGTGCCAAAAAATGCTACTCCAAAACCTCCGGATTAAGCGGACTTAAATTTTAGCACGCTGGAAGCTCTCATAATGAAGAAGATACAGTCTGTGGTGACGGATCAAGACCCAGCCAAATATTGTTTCAGTTTGAGCAGTTCTCAAGCCTGGTGATGGCGGACGCCATGCGAGAGGACCAGCTAGTGACGGCGCACCCTCTCAGCGTCCCCGTCAATACGCTGGACGATGCTCTAGCCAATTTCGACTCCATCTCCTACGAGAAGGGCGCGGCAGTGCTCCAGATGCTCAACTACACCATCGGAGAGGATCTGTTCAGACTGGGAGTCAATGTGGGTTTTAGGGTTGATTCATTACAAAAAATCGGCTGAGCGGCCAGCTTGCTTAAAAACACACACACTCAGATATACGTAAATAGAAAATTTTATAGAATACTGATCAAGATAGTCAGGGTGTTTAGCGAGCGTTTAGCGACTGATTAAATTAGTCAGTTGTTTATTACTTAGAATGAATAAAATTCAATGTGATTCTATTTTAGAACTACCTGAAAAAGTTTGCATACAAGAACACGGTTAACGACGATCTATGGAGCTCATTCAGTGAGGTAAAGTAACTTAGGTAAAGTATCTTTGCAACACTGCTTTCGATGGTTGTATAATTTGAAAAATGTAACAGTTTATGGGATTAAAATTGATTATTTATCTTCTTTACAGGCTAGCAGGTGTAATTTGTAGTAGTTTATGGTTTAGTCTGTTTGTAGGTATCTAAAAATTGTGGCTTTACTCTAAGCCCGAGGCATTCTTCCACTTTTTTACATGTGCATAATTTTTCGTAGTTTTGGATTGCTTAAAGCGATTAATGACAACTCAGCATTGGCCCAGTAGCTTGAACGGTAAAGCGCTGGTCTGCAGATTCAGAGATGGGTGGTTCAAATCTTCCCTGTGTCATTCCGACGCTGCTGGTGTCTAGCAACCCGCTCTGTTTCTTAACACCAGTGTTGTTTTAGAAAGTGGAAGATGACGGCAGCGTTCGCGATTGGAGCGGGAATTTGTTGGACGTGAAAACATTCATGCATCGCTGGGTGCTACAGGCAGGATATCCCGTGGTCTCTGTGCAAAGCGTTCAAAGGAGGGACAGGGCTACGCTACAGGTCACCCTCAATCAGACGAGATTCACCATTGCACAGAACTGGAGCCATAACCCCAAATACCCAGACCTGGGATATGAGTATGTCTAAAATCTAAGATCTAAGTAACATTTCATGGCTACAATGTTTAAGGTGTTTTACAAAGTTTAATATTGTTTAACAGTATTTAAGTATTAAAACTGTAAAATTAATTTTAAATTAACTAATTAAATTGGGTCAAAAATAAATAAATTATCTACTTAATTGTAGAATGCTATATGTACGTCTGGACTTCTGGTACTATTATTAAGAGCACAGGTTGCATTATAAGGAAGAGTACTACGCAAACTCTTCCGTACCCTAGGTGGCTAATCGGAAAATCGCTTGGGAAAACTTAAAAAAGTTTTGTGTTTTGACTGTTTTAAATCTATTCATTTAGTTTGTTCTTGTTGCAATGAGATGTATAATGGCCTGTTTTGAAACTCATGTTGGTTGTACATAGGTATATATTTGCTATTCATCATATTTATCAATCCATTTAAAATAAACAGCAATTGTTGTTGTTAAATACCTTTGATTGATAAGTTTGTTCAAATATGATTGCTATTTTTTGGCTTTCACAGCATATTTAAAAAAACTGGAACTTTCAAATTTCACAAAACAGGTTTTGAAAACAGTTTAATCACTTTTATGTCAAATAAGTTGTCAAGAACATTCTTAGAAACCATTTTTGTAATTTTCATGCCATAATTACGATTTAATCAGGGCAGCAGCAATTTATGCTATTTACGCAGAAAAAATGAACTTGCCGAAAGAAAGTGATTTGTAACTTTCGAAAGAAACAAAAACGGTTGGAAATTTCTCTATGACGTTCAGAATGTTATACCAACATTATTCTAATTTACAATTAGAACAATAATTACGTTCTTTGTGACAAATGAAAAGCTGTAACGAGTGACCACCATAGATGCACATAGGGGGGGGGGGATAGGGGGGGTATCCACCCCCCCTGAGGGGGGTCGGCACCCCCCCCTCAGACATCCTGCACCGCCCTCTCATCCCCCCACCCCCCTTCTGATGGCCAAGAAAGTGCCCCAAAAATGCGTAAAAAAGTGAAAAATTGTAAAAAATTTTCGCCTGCGGCGAAAAAAGTACCCCAAAAATGAGCTGAAAATCGAAAAATTCTGAAAAATTTTCGGCTGTCGCTGAAAAATGGCCAAAACTAGGGACCACCCCCCCTTGAGCCAGGGTCGGGCACCCCCCCCTCAAAGATTCCCGCCGTGCATCTCTGGTAGCCACTATTAAGGGTAACTACTAATCAACTATAATTCATATGTATATAAACTAATTGATTCAGATTTAAGGCCAGTTTACACTACCAAACCCGCACCAAACTTCCACCAAACCAAACTTCCACCAAACTTGACGTTTGGTGCAAATTTGCACCAAACCTTGTATTCTCATTACCAAATTCACACCAAACCTGCCGTACCAAACTTCCAGCAAACTTCCACCAAACAGCCAATCAGATTTCAGCGCGGGTGATCCCGCCAACAGCAGATTTTAATTGAATTTTGTGTCAGTTTTACCATGTCTCGCAAAGCGAGTGCAGCAGCACTAATTGTACTTGAATTATTTGAGAATTCTGATGAGCCTAAGCCTAAACGCCATAAAGCTTTTTGGTCTAAAGATTGGCTACAGCGTCGTCATACAAAGGGCTGTTATGCCAGCCTTTTACAAGAACTACGTCTGGAAGACCAATACGAATACAGGAGGTGGATTCGGATGGACGAGACAACATTGTTGGACAACACGACAACAACAGACAACGGAGGCAGTGTTTTACAAAAAAATTTAAAGTAAATAAAAAATGTTGCCAATTGTGAGAAAAATTTTATTTTTTTCATTTCAATTTTTTTCGAAACATTTTTTTCGAACCAACATTCTTTAATTTTTCAACAGTCACGCCCCATTTCTATACATATTTCTTTACACACTCATACGACCAGTGGTAGGCCACTGACTGGTCCCGGTTTTGGGTGATCTCACAAAAAATTTTCGCCAACATTGATTAAAAGGCAACAATTTGGTCAAACTGACCAGTATGGCATTTTGACTGCGGTGCCAGGGCGTAGTCAGGAGTCAGAGAGAAGGGGCTGTGCAGGGTGTCCGTCTGAACCCCCCCTTTTAGTCAAACCTTGCAAAATTGTCAAGAAGGGTGTATAACCCCAAAAAGTAGAAAAAATAGGAAAAGATTGCATTTTGTCGAAGATACAATGCCGTAAATTTCTTTAGCTTCCGGGCATTACCGGCCCCCCGACCCCTGTAATTTATATTTTATATTTTATATTTTTATATATCAGTCGCGTAGCCAGAAAAGAACTTTGGTGGGAATGACTTTTCGATTTTGTTGAATGGGTAAAAATGAACTTTTTTGCTATTTTAACACAAAAATTTGCTAAATAGCAACACATGCAAACACTGTACTAGGCTAAATTTGAGCGGTCGAAAACATCAGAGCTAAATGTAGAGTTCAAATCACTATGTCACGTAGTTACAAGCCTAAAGCGGTCTAGGGGCGGCAGCCTCTGGAAATAAGTGTGAGAAACTTTTGATTTTTAGGCCGAGTTTAGTCGATTAGAGACGTAAAAATACATAATGGTAGAGATGGGTAGTCACGTCCATTATATACAACTTCCAGTAATATAAGTATTGTAACCGACTAAACGCTTCGTTAACCTTGCGATTTTTTCTTAAAATTTGAACTTTTTGCCAAAGTTTGGACAATGAAAATTCTCCGGCTCCGGCACTTTTTTTGCCGGAGCCGGAGGCTCAAATCCGGCCGGAGCCGGAGCCGGAGCCGGAGCCTCCGCTCGATCGCTAGTGGGCACGAAGATGCTTCTTGTAGTAATCCGGATTTTTCACATTCCACAAAAATTCCTTGTCTTTGTAGAAATCAGTCAAGGAAATTTCGTCTTCATATGTCCACTGAGTATCACTCATAATTTATATGATGCAGATGAAGTAAAAATAACCACACTGAGTATATATAGCTGTGCGGAACAATAATAATCAAAACGCAGCAGCGTGGGAAAATGTTATAAACAACACAATTCAGCCCTAATAGTGAGTGTCACGTTATTTTTTGCTGCATTCTGATTGGATGTTTGGTCGAACCACCAAACCAAGTTTGGTGGTCCACCAAACCTGCAGAGGCAGTTTGGTGGAGGTTTCGTGGAGTTTGGTGGAGGTTTGGTGCATATTCACACTACCAAATTTCCACCAAACTTTCACCAAACCTGAGTTTCGTGGAGGTTTGGTTTGGTGGAAGTTTGGTGCGGGTTTGGTAGTGTAAACTGGCCTTTACTTCAGTAGCGTATACGGCAAACGGACGTAGGACAAGGGCATACGGACAATTACAAACTAAAGCAGCAGTTTTTTCGAAATGTATTTATACTTATAATAATTATAATTTGTGATGTTTTAGCTATCAGTGGTTTGTACCAGTTTGGCACAAAACAGAGCGGCAGCCGCAAGTACAGATGTCATGGCTGAAGCCTCACAGCACAGGTCAGCGTAGGGTCAAGTTGTATATGTAGTAACCTCTTCAACATATCACATGTACATACACATACATAATAGTATACTTACACATGCAACATACTGTATGTATGCAAACATGTAGTATGCTACATAATATTATTACACTAATAAGTTATAACATTTATGTAAGTAGGTACATGCTCAAAATTAGCTCGCGTTATATTACCTGGGCCCAATTTTTCGAAAAAAAAGTTCTCCGTTTAAGTTCTCTGTTTCGAGTCGATTAGTTTAGAAGTTCTCCGTTTAATACACGGAAAACATTTAAACGGAAAGCCTTGAACAGTGAACATTTAAACGGAGAACTTAAACGCAGGGTTTCTAAAAACGGAGAACTTAAACGGAGAACTTTTTTTCGAAAAATTGGGCCCTGAAGACCGTTTAGTATGTAGCTATGTAGGAATTAAACCCGAGCGCTCTAAAATTTAAGCACGCTAAAGCTGAGTTCATACTTGTCCTTAAGGACACAAGGTCAGGCACAAGGACAAATTTCGCTTAGGTAGTTGTTTTGAAGATTTGACAGCAGCATTTCGGCTAATTATTTGTATACGGTCTGGGGCCTGTTGCTCAACTTTACAAGTCTTACAATTGTAACAATTGTAAGTGCAAAATCAGGTGATTCGTTACGAGTTCATCATATGAATTCATTACGAATCACCAGATTTTGCACTCACAATTGTTACAATTGTAAGACTTGTAAAGTTGAGCAACAGGCCCCTGTGGAAGTAAGCTCAGCTGTCTTAATGCAAAAAATCTACTTATTCGGCCAGGTAAATTTCTTGGAATCGCTTAAGGTGGCGCTCTGAATAACCGACTTTGGGCGATAAAATTTTTCACGTAAGTTTTCGTTAATTAACTCAAGAAGAAAAGTTGTTGCAAATTAAATTAGCTCTCATTTGATGTATATAACGTCAAATTTTGTTCAACTTGAAATTTTAACCTATTTTTCAATGGGAAAAAATCTTTAAATCGATATACCAAAAAAATCTATATGGCTTTTGGTACTTTTTGAAGCAGTTCTTTGTAGCTGATTGCCAGTTGCAACTTTTCAAAAAGTCGTTTGTGTAGGCAAACCTTTCTAAAAAAATTTCCAAAATACGTTGACCAACATTGACAATAATACACTATTTTTCAAACTAATTTTTCGTTAGCTACTTTTTGGCTTCTGAAACTTTTCTCAACGGATTTTAGTACAGAAAAATTAGCTCTATTTTTTGGAAAATACGTATGTGTAGGCAAACTTCAGGTTTCTGAAATTGGGCTATAGCGTACATTTTTTTACGATTACTGTCAGCTGCCAAAACAGATCCGCTTGAAACTTTGCAGAATGTTAGAGCAGATGTATATGGAGGTGCCGAACTTCTTGAATTGTAACTATTATGATTTGGCTCAATATGATAGGCTTTTTAAAACGTCACTTTTGATAGAAATTAAAATAACTATAAATTTGTCGTCGGTAACGAAAATTCAACAAAAATGGCACCTCGGCAAGATAATTGTCTTTAATTTAAGCTATAGATTGTGAAATTTGGTTGAAACACCATTGAGCTACGTCATTTCAAAAATTAGTCAAATTTTTCAAAATTTCGATTTTGATGCAGTCATAAAATTTGCTAAAATGTTTCGAGACTCATCAAACTTTGCAAAAATGCTTGCCTGGTGTTCCTCTTGATTGCACTTAAGCAAAAAAGTTCGTATCAGCAAGAGTACATAATAGGAAGAGTATGACACTCTTCCTATTATGCCTAGCAGCGCGCGTCCAATGCGCAGCGCGAAATAGGCCTTTTATGTACGGTTTTGAGGGGGGGGGTACCCCCCCCTCAACTGAAGACCCCGTACTCAACTGAGGGGGGGGTACCCCCTACTCAGTTCGATACCCCGTGCTCAACTGAGGGGGGGGTCCCCTCAACTCAGCACCCCGTCTTCAGTTGAGGGGGGGTGGCCCCCCTCATTTCAACACACTGCCCACGTCTTTGCGCTACCCCCCCCTCACTTCAGTACCCCGTCTTCAGTGAAGGGGGGGGGTACCCCCCCCTCAGTTCAGCACATCAACAAAAGTCCTTGTCAGTGTCTTGAAATGAGGGGGGGGGTACCCCTCAACTGAAGACGGGGTACTGAGTTGAGGGGGGGGGTACCCCCCCTCAGTTGAGTACGGGGTCTTCAGTTGAGGGGGGGGTACCCCCCCCTCAAAACCGTACATAAACGGGCTATTTCGCGCTGCGCATTGGACGCACGCCCGTAGGCATAATAGGAAGAGTGTCATACTCTTCCTATTATGTACTCTTGGTATCAGCAAGAAACAAAAAATTATAGCAATTTGATTTATTGGAAGTTACTCAGAGCGCCCCCTTAAGGACAAAACGACGGGGACAAGGACAACGACGAGTATGAACCGGGTTTGAAGAGTACAGGTGCTTTAGTAATGCTTTTAACCTGCTTTTAACCCGAGAAGTCGGGCGATAGTGTAAAGTATAAACTCTGAGCCTGAGGCCCAAGTGTAGTGTCCTACACTGTTAACTTTGTTGCAAATTTGCCAACTTGGCCAACTTAAGTTGGCCAACTCAACTTGGCCAACTTGGCGAACTTAAGTTGGCCAACACAGCTTGGCCAACTTGGCCAACTTAAGTTGGCCAACTCAACTTGGCCAACTTAATTTGGCCAACTTGGCCAACTTGGCCAACTTGAACATCCGATACTTTGACTATTTGAAATGAAGTCAAGTTCTAATCCTCTCGTTAATTTTTTCAAGTTAGTCAGTTAATGAAAATCAAAATTTAAAATGTAAACTTCGAGATTTGAATTTGACTTTATTTCAAATTGTGAAAGTATCGGATGTTCAAGTTGGCCAACTGAAGTTGGCCCAGTTAGCCATTTTTAAGTTGGCCAAGTTGTCCAACTGAAGTTGGCCAAGTTAGCCATTGAAGTTGGCCAACTGGACCATTTCTAACAGCACAAGACCAGGACGGTGTGCCCCCGAATGTGCCTTCAAAATTTTTTGAAATAATTTTAAATGTCTTTTCAGATTCATTTATTTCTCATCATTCCACATTTAGGCAGAACAGTTTTAACAATTCTTGGAAACAAAACTAACTAACTATGGGCCTTTTTCTAAAATGGACTTAACTGGACTTGACTTAACTGGACTTAAACCAGCGGACTTAAGTGGACTTAAACGCATTCCAAAAATACCGGATTTAAGTGGACTTAATTAAGTCCGCTGCAAGTTTAAGTCCAGTTAAGTCGGACTTAAGTGGACTTAAATTTGCAGCGGACTTAATTAAGTCCACTTAAGTCCAGTATTTTTGAAACGCAGACTTAATTAAGTCCTACTCGATTAAGTCCGACTTAATTAAGTCCGATTTCATTCCTAAAATAACTTCGGCTTTTAAGACTCTGTGTGGCTTACGAGTTTATGTTAATAACTTTTGACTAGTTTTACCGTTCTGCATGTGTAATACGTCATTCGAAAGCTCACAAATTGCGCTTTTCAGCCATGTAAATCTTAAAATTTTTTATGCTTTTATTTTTTAAATTTACATCCTGAACAACTTTAAAAAGTTGTAATAACTGTATTTTACCATTCTAAAACAAAAATTTTCGTTTAAGGCTGGTGTATGCCCGCGCTTAAGGGCTGTCTCTGTGTTCAGTATGGTCTTGTGGTTCGTCATTGGCCTCAGATTGATTTAGACTTGCGAAGTCTTCGATACTGTTCTTAACCTGCGATTAATTCATATGTACTTTCACTCATGCATCTTTGCGACAGTTCTGAAGCAGTCTTACGTACGTCAGCCAATCAAATTGAGGCATATTACATGTGACACCAAGAACAGCCAATCAGACAGTTGCAGGTCGACTAGTGGAAAAAACTGCTAGTTTGTGTTGCTAAATTTAAAATGTGTTTTTGAGCTTTTTTTCGCGTGAAAATTTGAAATGTTATATTACCTCTGAAACCCTAAAAATTTCTACAAGTATATAAAGCACTTTTGCGACGGCTTTTCGAGTCCCTTGGTAGTCTAAATCGCAAGGTTTTTGCTTTTCAATCGGGGAACCATGGAGCTATCCCCTTCTGAGCTATTTTAATTTCAGTTTTACTTTGATTAGCAAATGCGATTAATATAATTTTATGTTATTTTCAATGAAACGCAGTAGTAATGTGGATCGGATCGCCGGATCGGATCGGATCGGCCGATCCGGGGGTCGGATCGGATCGGATCGGATCGCTGAATTTGCCAGATCGGATCGCCGGATCGGATCGACTTGAAAATTTTGGATCGGCGATCGGGATCGGTAGTATAAATTTTGAGTGTCGACCTCAAAATTTCGTAATTTGACAAATTTTTGCGTAATTTCACAAACTTTTCGAGCGATCCATCAAACGCACAAGTATAACTACTGCTCAAATTATATCAGCGGAAGCTTACAGTTTATGCATACATAAGAAAAGAGGAGGTTTTTCATCATCCCAAGTTACGTGAAGACGCGTACTAAATGAGTGAAGTGAACTGTTTATAAATATATCTTAATTTTCGCCTACAGCAACAATCTTGTAACACTGTTTTCGTTGAACACAAGAGTTGGGCATTGTTCGTTACAGGCAGAATCGAAATTTTTAACCCGTGATTCCAACCCAACTCGCTGTTTGATACTTGTGGGTAACCCACGATCTAACCCGCGCCGGATACAACCCGCGCCGTCTAAGTCGATCCACGACCAACTTTGACCCACCACTTTAAGTTACCGTACCTGATAATTGATCGTTATTAGCTGATACCCCTGTACTATTTGCACAGTGTACAGCTGTACATTGTTCACATTGCTACGTACTTTAACCGAACGGTACCCAAATTTATGTACCCAGATTGGATTGAATACGTGAAAAATTTTTCAGAATTCGCCGATTTGACAAAACGCAGCGACCCGCACAGTCTGAAGTTGGTACCAAAGGGTTGACCCATGACTCAAATTTTCCGATCCTACCAATCACAACCAGTGGGTATCCACGACCTGCGGCAGTGAGTGACCCAATATTTTCAAGACATTTCCATTTTCCAAATAATCAAAATTTGGGTCTTTTCCGTTATTCCCCCAGCAGTCCGGAATTTGTAATTTACAGAGCCGATTTAAATAATTTTTGCACTAATGGACTCCTCTTGACCTCAAGACTTCAAAAATGCAAGTTTTAAAAAATATGAAATTTTTAAAATTTAATACAAAATGCGGATTTTTTCATTTTCTGAGATGAGGAAAGTGTTTTACATAAGAATTTTCGGGTTTTGGATCTCTACAATTTTAAAAAATTTTCAAAAATTTTTAAATTTAAATTTTTTAAAATTTAAAATTTTTTAAAATTAGTTTTTTTAAGTCCTGAGGTCAAGAGGAGTGCGTTGGTGCAAAAATTATTCAAATCGGCTCAGTAAATTCCAATTCCGCCCTGGTGGGGGAATAACGGAAAAGACCCCAAAATTTTTGGTCGTGGGATTGTGTAACGAGCTCTTATTGCAAAAATGCCATCTTATCATGTATATACAAACTCACACTCATGATAATAGGTTATACTTAACAATATTTCTAGAAAAAGTGAAATTTTTAGCTTTCATCACAGTTACAGTCACAATTTTGAATCGGATCGGCGGATCGGATCGGATCGCCAATCAAGCATACGGATCTGATCCGCATCAAATTTTCGGACCGATCCGACCCGATCCACATCACTAAAACGCAGTTTATCCAATCGAGTTCGAACATTATTTCACGTGTAAAAGACTGTTCCTCTGTCCTCAAGGAGTATGAATCAATCACCCATATATAAAGACAGGGACAACGACTTTACTTTACTTTTACTTTTTGTTAACAACTCTTTTTGTTAATTCTTGATCAACTTCACAAATGCAAAAACAGACTATTATGTTGTTTTCGCAAATGCAGACGCAAATGTAAGATGATGCAGCACTGGTCGAGACTTAGTGAAGACTCAAATGTCATTGGCTAAAAATGACAAACCTGGACCACGTGATGAATCATAAGACGAGTAATCAATAACACCCGGCCAATCAAAAACTACAAAAGTGCCCATAACAAGAAACACTATAGGACAACAAATTTGGTCAAATAATGACTGCTCGACACCATGTAATTTCAGCAAACTGTGTCGTATTATTTTTCAGCAGGATTTATGTGTCACTATAGTCTTATCTAGATTATTTTCAACCATACTTGACAAAGCGTAAGTCTGAAAACCCACATTTACTGCACTCGTTAGTGGTACAAAATTTTTAAGCTTTATAAGAAAATTATGTTATTACAAACTTTAAAATTTAGTCCTACAACGGTTATCAGCTCTAAACTTGAAACTTCAGCCAAAACGAAACATCATACGTTCCATAAAAATGCCAGTAATCGACTGAAAAAGACTAATTATCGGCCATATAGCAACTTTAAAAAAATAGAAAACTTAAAAAGTATGTCATCAAAAAGCCCATTTATTTAGCTATCATTTGACATATAGATCATCTAAATCGGTTCAGTATGTCAAAAGTTATAAACGATTATGCATGAGCTATCAAGCACTTAAATCCGTTAAGTCCGCGTAAAGTTACGCGGACTTAAAATCCTCCAAAATACGTGTAAATTTGAGTCCGCGGACTTAAGTGGACTTAATTAAGTCCATTTTAGAAACGTGCGAAAGTTAAGTCGGACTTAAATAAGTCCAGCGGCAACTTAAGTCCACTGTTATTTTTGGAATGCGATCGGACTTAAATTTAAGTCCGGTGACATTTTAGAAATGCGACTGGACTTAATTAAGTCCACTGGCAGCGTTAAGTCCACTTAAGTCCACTTAAGTCCGATTTTGCATTCCAAAATTCCGGACTTAATTAAGTCCAGTTAAGTCAAGTCCAGTTAAGTCCATTTTAGAAAAAGGCCCTATGTATATACATCAACTGATTAAGTTGGCCAAATTTGGCCATGTAGGACACTACACTTGGGCTAACTCTGACATGGCTAATGTGTTACCTAACCCTTTTCTGCACAAAGGTTTGAAATGGCTTTTGGCTGGGTTTTGATCCGTCACCACAAGTTGTGTCTTGTGCGATAAGGACATCTTTGAAGCAGGACTGTCACGCCTAGCCACTCGGCCACCGGCTCGCTTCATTCGGATACCTATGGCTTCTTTGTGAAGTGGTTGATTCTGTGAAACATCACGCCGACAGGTTTCACTACGGTAAGGGGTTAATAATGTCCCTTTTGCTTCAGCCGTATTGGAGGTAGCCGCAGAAGAGGGTGAGTGGTATGTGATTAATCCGGACGCGAGAGGATATTATCGGGTGAACTATGACCTCCACAACTGGGAACTACTGCGGCGACAACTCATTAAAGACCATAGTGTAACATGTCTAATATTCCTTGTAATTTAATTAATCTAATTCATTAATCTATTTATTTTCTAATAATATGTCCAATAGTTTTTGATAGAAATAGAAAATCTAAATGTATGTAAGCTACATAATATGTAAAGTCCATTTTATTCTTGGTTTAAGCTAACTGAATTGCGGACTTAAAGAAGACAGTTAATTTTTGAAGACACAACCAAACTAATTTTTGGTATGTATGTTACATAGCATAGTGCTCACTTTGGTTTAACCAGTCATGTACATATGTCTAACAAATCATCGATTGAAAACTTATGTCCCTACATTAAACTATCAAACTTCTGACAAAAATTTCGTGTTTGTTTTGTCAGATTAATATAAAAAACTAATTAATTAACGAATATTTTTTGCAGGTATTCAGTGTTCGCACAAGGGCTGTTTTGATCGACGATGCATTCAGTCTAGCCAGGTAAACCTGTTCGGGTTAAGTGTTGAACTGAAGCAAGTGATTTTCAAAAAAAAGCGACCATCAAATAGATCCCGCGTCGATGTTGAGAATGCTAACCCTACGCCTCGCCAAGTTAACAACCATGCGGCGATATGAAAATTATTTAATCAGTTCATAGATAAAGAAGTAGGGGCTATTTTTTTACAATAATTCGTGGAGTATTTCTGTTGCTTCGAGGAATAGCCCACCCCTGCATTTTGGTCGTTGCACATTATATACACTATACAGTACCAACCAAAAAAAATTATTTGCCACAGACTCCAGTGCGGGGTTGGAGTCACTTGATATGTAAAGTGTATAATTATGTATTAATACTCTGACTCCAGAATCAGGCGACTCCGACAACGTTTTGACTCCGAAGTCTCCTGCTAGTAATTTTACTGTACTGTGCTGTACCTCTTAGCGAGTCTTTAATAAACCCTTTTGCTCCTTTGGTTGTGGCTTGCAGCATTGTGGCGCACCTTGTAGCGTAGTCGTTTACGTTGCGTTCAGCTAATTATACGCCCCTTGTGCTCGAATCGGACTCCAGCACCAGTGTTTTTGTTTCAGCGGCAATCGTGTGAACTACAGCCTGACGCTGAGCCTGGCGGAGTATTTAAAAAAGGAGCAGGGGGAAGTCCCTTGGAGCAACGCCCGGCCGGGATTCAGTCAGATGCACACGCTGCTGCTGTCACATCCAAAATACAACATGCTGCAGGTATGGGGCGACTACAGTCTGACAAAAAATTGTTGCACAACTTGAAAAAATGAAACATGTGATTTCGTTACGAAAAGTATTATAGATTTTGATTATCAAGAGTAGGTACAGCGACTAGTCGCAGAAGTCATGCCACTATAATCAGTAAGTTGGCTTATTTATTTTTTGTCAGACTTGTTGTTGTGTTGTTCTGGTAGACCATATGTAACTAAAACTGAAACTGCTTGCAAAAGCTGACTTGAATTACACGAACTTTCATGAACTATACCTAAAACTACAGTCACAAATACTGTTGTAGTAATGTTGCTTTTTGCGACATCGGCACCGTAATGTTTCACTAAAAGCATAGGTATACGTGTGTCTGTAGCCTAAAATAGAGCTAGAATAAATAATACTAGTATTGAGCTACGTATTCTTCTCAGATCAAAATTTATTGTCAATTGCAGAAATACTTTTTGTCACTGGTAAAGCCGCACTACGATCGGATTGGTTGGGATGGCAACGGAGTTCACAGGAGGGATTTGTTGCAGATGTACGTACAGCTATTATCAATCTCAACTAAAATGAACTAGTAGATTTTTTTTATATTAGCTTTTTTTCTTATTTTATACAGGAGTTCCAAAGGTAGGTATATATAAGGTCGGTGTCGGCCTCTCCAAATCTAGGTACTATGTCACATGTAAGTTACATAGGTACAGCGCTTGCTTAAAGCACATTTAACACCAGGGCACGTCCCATGCAACATCCCATGGCACATCCCATGTAACGTCTTAGGCCCATACTACAAGTTTGGGGACATCGCATGAAAAGTGGCATGCGACGAGCCATGCAACAATTTGGGCCCTTGTGTGAAATGGGCTTAATGCGATGTTTTGCTTATTCACTGATGATCACAGAATGTATGTTAGCCTATTATGGAATAATGTGCTTGAAATAAATAAATAAATAAATAAATATAAATAAATAAATAAATATAAATAAATTCATGCATTCATATTTAGCAAGTTTTTTATTACTTTACATAAGTAAGTTACTTTCGTGTCAACTTGTTTCAGGAATTTCTACACGAACATGGTTTTCCTGGCTTGTCGCTACGAATACGAAGAGTGCACCCGCAGGGCCATTGCTGAGTTCAACAAGCTCAAACAGACCTGTGCGGCCGACGCGGAGGGTGACCAATGCCAAAACGAGTGAGGTTCCACTCATGCTTACGGCCGCATGTCCGTTAAGCCGGCAAAATTACGAAATTATACAAGATCAGACTGGGGCGGACTGAACGGAACGGCTATGAATTTGATTAAAACTTGCAGCCGGATGTCCGTTCATCCGGCAAATTAATCCTACTAATATTTATCCTGACTACTATGTACAATATGGTTTTTTACCAAATGTCATTATTGTTTGCAAAAACAGAGCTGTGTTCAATCGATATTTCTCTTTATGTTCTTCATGCCAAAAAATTGGCTTGACATCGCAGACATGTGATGTTGACCCATCGCCCTCCCCAATTGTTTGTTTTAGCATCGTGCCGGATCTCCGCAAGATCGCGTACTGCACAGCGATGTCGAAGGGGGGCCAAGCAGATCTGGACTACCTGTGGGCTCGATTCCAGAAGGAGGAACAACCGGTCGAACGAACCCGGATCCTCAATGGCATGTCCTGTGCCGATCAAGAAAACATGCGTGATCAGTAAGGGTCGATTCATACTTACAGCCGTTTGTTCATTGCACTGCCAATTTACGAAGTGTTCATCTACCTAATAATGAGGACGTCAGGTCTTAGACTCGCTGATTTCTAAACCCTGTGGTAATTACGGTAAATATGACCTCCCCCATAAACTTGTTTAGAAATACTTTGTTATGAGTTAATTCTCATAGCCTGGTATAACTTCCAACACAAAGAGAAGGTAAATCTGTGCACAAACCAGTGCTCGAACACTTTCTGACGTAAAAAACGACATTAAGAAAGATTTGTACTTGTTCTTTCCCATACTCACATTAGATTTGTATTGTAACAAATAACAGGCTATTTGTGTCCTATTAATGTGAAACTCTGCTCACGTAAGGTTTTTGCTTACTTGGAAACAAACATGCTACGGGACAAGTATATAAATCGACCCTTATGCTTGTGCGTTTTCAGGTTGATCGATTTTGCTCTGTCCCCCGACAGTCAGTTGCGAGTGAAAGAGGCAATTCGGTTGATTTCGATGATTGGGTGGCGCAAGGGGGGGCCGCAGTACGTGCTGCAGTCCATGAGCAAGGACTGGCCAAGATACAGTAACAGGTAGACCAAAAGTGGGGGGTCCTGTGGTCAAGGGGCGACCTCCAACAGGTAAGGGACCTCCGACGGACAAGGGGGGACCTTCAGAGGGGAAGAAGGGAATTGGAACGGACAAGGTGGGCGTGGGACGTCGAATGGACAATGGTGTGTCCCCAAGGGACACTGCTAGACTTCTAACGGACAAGGGTTGGCATCTAGGGCCAAGGGGATGTTTAACGGACAAGGGGGGACCTCCAGCAGGCAAGAGGGATCCCCTGGGCATAAAAAAATTTCTAACGGAAAGGGGCATCTTCAACAGACAAGTGGGCAAGGCACAGGAAGAATTGGAATAATTTTTTATTTTATCCCTCCGATAATACAGTTGATTGCATTTTTGCAGGTTCCCGGTGGGTTTGTTCGGCTCGTTTGGTCGCATAATCTCGAACTTGGCCGACGGGCTGAAAACGGAGGATCAGGCGCGACAGGTGATGACTGGTTTGTGTGTGTTTAAGGTTTAGCCGAGTGGGCGACTATCTGGGCAAACTGGCCGGAGCCATTCTCACCAGGCTTGGCCAGGGCCAGTCGTATCGCCAGGTAGACCCGGTGTCGTGGCTGTGGCTTGCTTTGTGTGCTGAGGCTGCATTTGTGCTTTTGTGTTCGAGAAAGAGAGGGGGATTCAGTATTATACTGGCCTATTAAAATGGCCCAAGGCGGATTCGAACCACCCGTTTCTGGATCTGTAGACCAGCGTTCTATGTATTATTTGAGCTACTGGACCAATGCCGAGCTGTCGTAAAATCTCTTTAATATCTTACGGACCCGTCATACTTTACACTTACAGTGTTGGATTAGCTCAGTTAGCAAGAATTGCGCCTAATTCGAAGATATTCCCCTAATCCAGTTAATATGAATTTACATTTTAACAGTATTGTTTTGGTTAGTTTTTGAAGCAAGTTTTCAAAGCGGGCTCAGACAACGTAGCCTACACTACAGTCTGACTGCCTGAATTTTTTTATTTTTTGCTTTTTAATGCTTAAATGTGGTGGCAGTAAGCAGGCTGCTAATCGGAATGTAACGGCTTACAGACTTTACCCGGATACAATAGCAGTTGTCGACATTCTGGTATAGACAACCGTCAAAACAAATTCGCAGTTTTGAACCAGATAGTGCATCAAATGGTGATTAAAGCGTTAACGGTTCTTTTCGGGAGGAAACGTGATGGTGCTTATAGAGACCTGGGCCCTGTTGCATAAAACACTGATTACTGATTAATTAGTGAATTTTTACCATCACTGTTCTATTTTCGTTGCATAAACACCATCAGCAATCTGTAATCAGTAATCAGTAAACTTTAATTCAGTCATCAGTAAAATTTTTTCAAAATTTTTCACTGATTATTTTATCTGCGGTTCACTGATAATAAAACATTAGTAAAATACTGATTAACCATCAGTGCATCAGTAAACCATCATCAGTAATTTTACAGATATTTCATCAGTAAAAAAGCGTTGCATAAATCACTGATAATTCATCAGTAAAAAAGCATCAGTAATCAGTGAAAAATACTAAATCAGTAAAATATCAGTGTGCGTTGCATAAAGAACATCAGCATTTACTGTTTACTAATGAAATTTCTTAAATTTATAATCAGTCTAAATTGACTGATTATCCACTGATTATGTGCTTATTACTCTTTACCAGCTTAACCAATCATTACACTTAATACTCTATATGAAAGCTACAGTTTTGCTCTTTTGTTTGTTGTATTTTTTAAGTTTCCTACTTTTTAAAAATGTGTTTTTATGATATTTTTCTTACACCAGCTACGTGCTATTTATATCTAAAATGTTCCGCAATTGAGAAACTTAATATTATTTATATTTAGTTTGAGACTTTATTTAAATTATGAATTTAGTATTTCCAATAAAAATAAACCACTGATGATAATAATATTGTCATAATTATATCAAACATTCAAACTACATTACTACAAGCTCTGAAAATATAGAAAATCGATCAGACAGTGTCGGACGTCGATGCCAGCAAAATGAAACAGACATTCATTTCTAATAACTGATTCTACAATGATGCTTTTTTGGTAAAATTACGGATTATCAACATCAGTATTATGCAACGCAAATTTGTCTACTGATGAATGTTACTGATGGTTAAACAGTTTATCAGTGTTTCATAGTCACACTGATGAAGCATCAGTATAATACTGATGGTTCAACAGTAAAATACTGATGGCAGCCATCAGTATTTTACTGATGAAACCATTAGTAAAAATTTATCAATGGTATGCCATCACTAAACATTTTTTATGCAACGCAAAAATTATTACTGATGATTGATAATACAAATTGCTGATGACAACCATCACTGATCACTGATGGTTTTATGCAACAGGGCCCTGCTGTTAACCTCTGCATTGTAATTACTCCTGATACTTGTAGCAATTAACCCTGTAAAAATTTCGGACGTTTTGTCTCTACATAGTACATACTCAAATTTAAATATTTACAAATCTGGATTTAAAACTTTTCATCCACCAACGGGGCCGCATTTATCATTTCCTCTGGAATATTGACACTCAGTCCTCACAATGTACCAGCCAAACCAAAGTCACCAACCAAACAGTTCTTGTTGCTATGCTTGCAATTTAGTTGACTTTATCTTATCTATTTGCCAGTGTACTATATTTATTGATGTTTCAGGTTCAAGTATTGCTGGAAGCCCACGGAGCTCATCTGGGCGAATCGCGGGCGGATTTCGAAGCAGCGCTGGAGACCATACGCAACAACGTGTTGTGGCTACGACGACATACGGACTCGATTATTCATTACATTGAGTCAAAATCACTCTAATATATATATTATCGTCCATATGATTATATGATTGTTGTTATATAAGCGAGCAAGAATGGCACAACGACCAAAGTTACTTGCTACAGACTCCGGAGTCAAAGCCGAGTTGGACTCCAACTGTTGGGAGTCACTTGATTCAGGAGTCAAGTGACTCCGACTCCGCTAGTAATTTTGGTCGGTATTGTGGAAATGGACGGTATTCACACAATAGTTTTTTTCGTTGAACTTAACAGCATTTACAAAATGATAAACACCGTCTTCTTACAGACATGTAGAACTCAGAACTGATTATTCACATCCTAACGCGAATACAAAGGTTTGGCGTGAACGCTGCATTAGAAGTTCAAAGATTTCGCACTTCTAGCCTTTTAGTGACAGCTCGTTTCATTGGATAAGTGGAAAAAATTAAATTTTAGTGTCATTTCTGGAAATAAATTACTGAATATTGATTATAGTGTGTGAATAAAGTCCATCGTCAGTTTGTGTGACTCCTTGGTCTCAATCCTACTTAGTGCTGTACAGTGTACGTAGTGCTGCATTGTGCTTATAGTAAATTATGTCTGCTTGTCTAAATAGAAAATAAGACCGTTGAAAACTTTGCATCTTTGCTTGCTACATACCTCTGCAAAGTCAAACCAAAAACTGTGCCCTCGATATATGGAAGTTATGTACTAAACAGTAAACAGTGGACATCAAAACGGTCCTTCGCTTGAGAAAGTTCTGTGGAATATTGATCAACTCCAATTTCTTTACCAGACTAAAGTAGCTAAATTTGAGTAAGTCTGAGCAAACCGTTCAAAATTACATCCGCTTAAAGCTCGGTTCATACTTCATACATATTTGTCTTTGTCCTTGTTCACTATCGTTTTGTCCTTGAGCAATGCCAAGACATGTCCAAACCGGATACGAAAGGTTGATGACCGAAATTTGTCTCTGTCCCTGTGTTCTTGGACAAGTATGAACCGTGCTTAAGACTGTCATTTTTAACCTACAGATTTACCTCTGGTGAAATTAAGGCACGCTGTCCTCATATTAGGTAAATGACACAACTTTCAGCAGCCATATAATTGATTTATCGATTAAAGTCATAATAATAAATAAACTGTGTGGAAAAATAGCAAATATGATCAAAATCAGTAGTTTGGTATAACTGAACTAAGTATATTACTCTAATATTGTACAATTGACAGTAGCGACAGTACAGTAGAGTTTGGACAAAAGCATTAAGAGTATAACAAATTAATTATAAGTGACTAGAAGATGGAATAATGGACTAAGTAAGTAGCAAGAGTACATGATTTGTCACAAGACAACGCCAACAGTGATGTGCTCTTGGTAGCGGACTGCTAAGGCTGCCAGTGTCAACACCACTCTTCCTCAGAGTCCAGATAGCGGGGTCTGGGAATGGGGTGGGGCCATAGGGGGCGCTCAGCTCGGACGATTAGTGGGTGCGCCATGGTGGAGGCGGGTTGGGGGATCAGGGGGGGCCGTCCCCAGATCTGTCTGGGCCGGGGCGAGGGTCGCAGGGTGCCAGTGCTGTAAGTGATGACGGGGGTGGTTTTGAGGGGTCCGCGGTTGAGGGGGGGCGAGAGGGACTGGCCATAGCGCGGGCGTGCGTATAACTGGCCGGGCGGGGGGGCCATGGCTTGCTGGGCGATACGCTCCGGGAAGGACATGGTTGCGCCGGCGGGCGGAAGTTGCGCCGGGGAGACACTCGAGTTGCGTACCGAGCGCACCGAGTAGAGCGGAGGGGGCGGCACGCGCTCACGACGGGCCCGGGCTAGCAGCTCGCTATCTGGGGGGAGGTCACGGGGCCCGAGGGGTCCGGTGTGGCGGTAGAAGGGCAGGAAAGGAGGGGGGCTGTGCGGCAGGGGGGGTTCCATCTGGGACTCTGAGGTCAGCACGGACGCGTTGTCCTCCTCCGACGAGCCGTAGTCGAAGGAGGGGGGCGGGGGGTGCGGCGTGGCAGTGGGGGAGGGTGCCAGGTAGGGGAAATTGAAGGCGCTCCGGCGGTCGTGGTGCATTGTGGGTGAACAGCCAGGCTCGGGGAAGTTGAAGCCTGAGCCAGAGGGGCGAGAGGAAAGCTTAAGGGAGGGGGCGTAGTTGGAATGGAGGGAACAGGGATCGTGGGGGACCGGGTCCTCAGCATCAAAGGGGGGCGTGAGCGGGGGGCGGTCCTCGTAGTCCGGAGGGGCTTGGGTCCGAGGCAGTCGTTTGCGGAGATGGTGGTAGGGGGCTTGGCGAGGGGGGCTGGGCTGGGGGGAGGCGGTGGGCGAGTGCAAAATGTTAGTTTGGGACATAAGTGGGGGACGCCGGGATCCTCCTGACTCCAGGCTCCCCCCCAGACCCATCTTGCCACCCAGTGGCAGTTGTCCTGAAATACACAACAAGCATTAATGTGCATATGCACGTTAAGAATATTTTTCTTATATTAGTTCAACTGGTAGGTAAAAAATTTTCATAAGCCCGGTTCATGCTTTTCCGCTCTGAGTGGGGCCTGTTGCTCAACCTTACTCATCTTACAAGGGTGACAATTGTAACTGCAAACTCTGGAACATATGGTGATTCGTAATGAATTTGAGATGAATTCGCAACGAATCACGAGCATTTGCACTTACAATTGTTGAGCAACAGGTGTGTGGTGTTCGAATTGATTTGCCCAAACTGTGTGTAGAAAAGCTTGTCCGCAAAAGTTCCTCCACAGTGATTACAGAAAAACTGCAGAGTAGTGACTTTCAAAGCTACGGACAAACGTACAGATATACGGACAAGTATTGAACCGGACTTAAATTTCAACGCAGTAGTTTTCTTCACAAATACAAGTTGGGAGATAAAAGTTAGTTTCTATACTTAGAAAGTGTACTACTGAAATGTAGTAGAAGAACAACATCAAAGCTGTAAATCACGCCAAAGCCAAAGAGCGGTGAAAATGCCACAAAAGCAAGGCAATCCAAAAAACACCAGATCAAACCGCAAATCCGCTCAAACCCGCAAAAAACCCGTTAAGCAAAACTTTAAAATTGGGACCGTTTTGGTGAGACTCACTACCGAAAAAAATAAAAAAGCACCATAAAAAACAAAAAACAACCTAAAAGTTGACACAAAAATAAAAAACGCCATAAAAACAAAAACGACTACCTGAAAGTTGATACAAAACTTCTAAAACTTTTAAAAACTGAAAACTTAGTTTTGCCAAAAAGAACAAACTTTCAAATGCAATCAATGTTCTTAATTACAGTTTTCCATAAAAAACAAACCGCAAAAACCAACAAAGTGTTAATAGGAATTATGAGACTTGACAGCTGTTCTATAGTGGTAGACGTGAGAGGCCCTGGTTCAATTCCCGACACCGCAAATTTTGTTGTCTCTTTTAAAAATTGGTTGTACGCCTCCAAAGTATGACCGTTAGCTACATAATTAAAATTTGCAACTCAGCATTGGCCCAGTAGCTCAAATGATTTAGTGTTCATGCAGTAGCTATAAATCCTCTTTTTCATCACACCACAAGAACTACTCATACAATATTAAGCGTAAAAAATCTTAAAAAATTAAATTAATAGTAAAAAAATCTAAACAATTTTTTAAACAAATATTAAGCGTAAAAAATTCTTTTCACTAGATTTGTTAGTATCAAGTGAAAACTTATGATAGCTACTTCAATATATTGGAGACAATGGTCAAAAATAACAATAAAACAATGGATAAAAAACAACAATAAAACAATAGATAAAAAACAACAATTTCATGCAATTTTTTAGAAACGTTAGACTGTCTACCTATGTATACCTATAAGCCACTTCACTATGTACTTGAATTGCGATAACCACAAAATTTGATTGCCCAAAAGACCCGTGAAACAATTTAAGGAAGAAATTAATACAAAAAACAAATCAAACATTTCAAAAAATAAAATACAAAAGTTTAATAGATACAACGGTTTTTGTGCTCTCAAAATGCATGATTATTGCGGTTTTATTCATTTTCAATAATTTATTAATCCCGTTATGCAATGATAACCGGATATTTTCTACATAATTTCTACCAAAAGTACATAATAGCGTCTCACTCTACATAGAAGACGAGTGAGACACTCTCCAGCCTGGGGCCTGTTGCTCAACTTTACAAATCCTACAATTGTAACAATTGTAAGTGCAAAATCAGGTGATTCGTTACGAATTCGTCACATAAATTCATTACGAATAACCTGATTTTTCACTTACAATTGTTACAATTGTAAGACTTGTAAAGTTGAGCAACAGGCCCCTGATTGTGTTCTAGCACAGGCAGATGCGCTGGTCGTTTTCAGGCGACATGTTGACATTCTGTGCAACATGTGGGTGGCCAATCAGCGCGTAGATTCTCTGCGTAACACACTTTAGTATAGAATCGCTGATGCTTGATAAGCATTAAGATAGGGATAAAAGCTGAATAACTCATTATTTATTCATAGTCTGCTTGCAAAAACATTAAAAAAGGTTTGAAAATACCTTTAGGGATATTTTGGCAAACTTTTAGCGAAATTGATTGAGAAACTTTTGAGATATACAATTTTCTGAATTTCTCAAAAGTTTCTAAATCATTTTCGCTGAAAGTTTGCCAAAATATCCCCAAAGGTATTTGCAAACCTTTTTTTAATGTTTTTGCAAGCAGACTATAAATGAATAATGAGATATTAACCGTTTATCCCTATCCCGTTTTATGATTGGAGCATGTGCACAGGCGTCTACCAATCTGAGAATAGGAGCTCGCTTTCGATTGGCCAGCCACATGTTGCACAGAATGTCAACATGTAGCCTAAAAACGACCAGCGCATCTGCCTGTGCTAGAACACAGGCAGGCTGGAAAGTGTCTCACGCTTCTTCTATATAGAGTGAGACGCTATTATGTACTCTTGTTTCTATTAAGATCTGATCAAAAATTACTGATCCCCGAGAAAACAGGCGGCGTGATTTTTGTGATTACTCGCTGTACTTGATGCTTGCAATTTGTTTTTTTCGAAATGAAATCGCGTGTTTCTTTTTGTCTCGGGGTTCAGTGTTTTTTGGTCAGACTTAGTATTATTTGCATTTTCATCTAAAAGATTATTCCTGACTAAATCTTGAGTCTCGTTCTTTGTTTTAATTTACGATACGGTGCTTTAAAACAGTTTGTTACACTGAATTACTGTATTACACTAATATGTAATATGTTTTTACACTAAACAAGTATAACATACTGTTTTGTAATTTGTTACTCTAAACTGAATGTTACACGACAGTAGTTTGTTGCTAAAGTTAGTGTCACAGTAAGTCCAAGTAGTATGCTATGCTAACTGATTTGTTTGTTACAATTAAATAATTTGTTACACTTGAGTAGTTTATGTCACAAAAAGTAGTTTGTTACGCTAGTGGCATACCTATATATATATATGTTACATTATAGTACATAGTTTGCTACACTAAGTATGTATCTTTGTTACATGAAAGCGGTTTCACGTTTATGCTAACTTGTTTGTTACACTGAAATAATTGCAATAGTTTGTTACATTAAAATTATGTAGGTTATTACAAGTAAGGTAGTAGTAATGAAAAGTAGTAGTAGTAGAAACAGGAGTTGGGTGACAAATTTGGAAAGGGGGGGGGTTGCCATGAACAATGAGTATTAATAAAAAAACTAGCATGCAGTGAAAGTAGGCTAGCATATAACTCACAATTGGGCGGGAGGGGGAGAGAAAGGTGCGATCTACAGCTTTGTTGTTGAGGACACTACAATTCAGCAGTAAACCAGTGAAACCTGTCCATATCATGCCCCCCTCTCTTTGCTATAAAAACTCTACCACTCTCACTTCACCAGTCGTTTGATTGGTTCGTTTGTAGCAACAGTGCATTTTGATTGGCTGATAGGATACAGTACCGACAAAAATTTCTTGCAAGTCAAAACGGAGTCGGAATCACCTGACTCCAGAATCAAATGACTTCGTTTCCGCTTCGACTCCGGAGTCTGTAGCAAGTAATTTTGGCCGGCAGCATAATTGTCCGTAGTAGGTCACAGCTTGGTTGACTGATACAGTGGTTTGTCGAACTATTAGTAAAGTGTCAGTAAGTTTAAGCAGAATCAATGATCTCAACGAAGAGTTGAAAGTTTTAATTAGGCACTGTTTTTTATTTAGTGAAGTAGTAGGGTAGCAGGAAGAAAGAGTGGGGGGGATAAGTTAGTATGGGTTGCTCTTGATAGAATCGGGGTAGCAAGAGTACATAATGGAGTGATCTCGACAGTTACCGAGTAGCAACTAGCAAGAGTACACGACAGCTAGAAATCTTGCTCTACCAGATTATTGAGGTTACAGTAACTATCAAAATTAGGTGCTACAGACTCCGGAATCAAAATGGCTCTGACTTTTCTTTGACCGCGGAGTCTGCAGCAAATATATAATTTTGGTGATATTTAATAAGCTTGAATTCTAGCGAGTGTCATACTCTTCCCATTATGTACTCTTGACAGTGAGTGTCATGCAAGTGCGATGAACTGGGCAAGTGAGTATTGTAGTGAGTAATTGGTGGGTGTGACAAGAGCATTGGGTTTGGTGCTAGCGAGCGGACAGTACGCAAACTGACTGTGTGGTCTGTGCTCTTCCGGGCAGGGCAGTGCTATATGTGCGCCACAATGGCTGAAAAATAACAAAGCAGTCCAACAGGGCTCGCACAGGGCACACCAAAACTGACTTGCTCTTGACGCTATAGCCTGTAGTCTAGTTCATACTTATACCGTATCCGTGTCTGTAGATACTGTTTGGTTTTTTACTTAGTGTTTACACTTCAATTTTATAATTCAATAAATTTATCATTCCGCAACAAGAAAAGACTTTTTTGAATGTAAAAAAAACTACAAGACACGATGAAGGTAAAGTATCAACCAGAAAGGCCTCTTGATAAGAATCAAGAGTTTTGGTGCGTCCTGTGTCATTCCTTACAAAATCACACCCGTGCTCTAGCATCACTGAAAGCAAGAGTACATTGTAGGATTTATGTACTCTTGCTGACAAAAAAGCCTGTTTTACACACTGTATATACTGTGTAGGATTTTTGTTAAGAATTTGGTGAGCTAGTCTTTCTGAAGTTTAAGAGGATGTTTCTGTAGAATACTGTTGAATATTGTTCCAGACCATTTTTATCCATATAAGACTGTTTATACTTTATTAGTGGCGAGATTTCTCTATATTTTCGCCAACTGAAGACAATTTGCCAGTTATCATGAAATTTTGGAAATATAAAATAACACACGAAATTTGTCTCATAGTATAAAAACAATTTTTCATACACAATACAGTTTAGCAAAACCAAATCAACCACAGAGCACGAGGCCATGATTTTGAAAGGGGCTGTGACGCTTGACCACCATGGGGGGGGGGCAATTGCCACGCGCCACCCCCACTCGTGTGCAGTGCAGGGACGACACAGAATGGACACGGGGGGGTCGAACTCACTTCGGGCGGGTTTGTAGTCCAGAGAAACAGGGTCCCCCACGGCTGCGCCAAAACTGTACTCCCGCTGGCGACCAACCGGTGAGGGGGATCGAGACTCTTCCGCTCCCCCTAGTAGTTTTTGCGTCTGCAACAAAAATAAGAGATGTTTTTTGCATGAACTGAATACTGATAAATGGTACTTGAAAAAAACAATTGCGAGCAAGCAAGCAGTTTTTTGCGTGAAACAAGAATTAAACATGTAGGGTGGATTTCACCACGGTGGTTTAAACCATGGTTTTTCTTAAACCTGGTCTAAACCATGGTTTTTCTGAAAAACCCTTTCCACCAAGGTGATTTAGAACGTTTTTGAGTACGAAAAAGAACGTATTATTCTAATTTATGCACTAAAGTTTGTTCGAAATGTGTTCTACAGGACTAGATCGCGTGCTTTTCGTAATCAAACATTCTAAACCCCTTTTCACCAACATGGTTTTTCTTAAACCAGGTTTAAACCATGGTTTTTCTCCCATTGAAAGAAAAACCACGTTCAGACCTGGTTTTTCAATATAAAAATGAAAAATCATGATAGTTTTTATCAATTTTTCTGCATTATTTCTGCGTATGTTTATTTTAGTAACTGAATGGGCGTATTCAACTCAACCTTTTGTTGTTTCTGTTCTAAATTGTATACGTTCAGCGTTTTTTCCGGCCCAAGTTGTCATAAATTCAAGTGCTTTATGCATATTATATTAATTTTTGCATTTTGTGTAAAATAATTTTAGTTGAAAATATTTTTCAATTTGATTTACAATAAACAAATTAAATAAATAAATTAAGTTTACTACAGCCGTTTAGCGCAAAGTAGTATAACGTGAATCTAAAATCAAAGCTTAAATTATTTTAAATTTTAATTAATTGGACTGAACTATGACTACACCTGGATCAGCACCAAGACTACATAATAGGAAAGTATAAAGCCATTCCTAAAATATTGCCTTGAGGCGTTGTTGGAGTACCTGTATAAGTGAAAATTTTAGGTTCTCTGATTAGCTTCAAATTTGCACACAATGTAGCCCTTGTAGCCCTAGTGAAGGGGCATCGTAAATGTAACAAACTGGAACCTGGAACCAATGATTTTGCCATTTTTTTACTAATGGTTCCCGAAAATTCAAGTGTAAATAATAGACGCAAAAAACGGTTTTTGTGGTTGCAAAGCTATTCTTTACTCGAAATTTTTATTAATACTGACGAAACTGCTTTTTACATGATTCGATAACCTAATATCATATCTCAACTTCTATGATCCATGTTTTAAAATTTTTGCCCATGGCCTGAGCTGCGACGACGTAAAGTCACCTCAACTAAACGTAATGTTACTCAATTTTGTCGTACTAAAAATTTGACTTTGTGCATTTGATATCTGGTTTGAGAACACATATAAAAAATCCAGATCATACGATTTTGCACATAATGTCACAACTACTATGCCAAATTTCAACCTGATTGGCTTGCTTTGGTTTGTGCTAGAACTGTCCAACTAATGTTGTATCAA
>JASANF010004278.1:0-16857 GCA_030248245.1 Trissonchulus sp. WLG1_4 | reverse complement strand
CCTTCCTATTTGCGTATACAGTCAGCTAAGCGAGTTCCTTTTCTTCACTCCTAAATCTTTCGTCTCAGTCACCTAAGGACTCTCAGCACTTGTCGACTGTCACCCACAGAATGATAGAGAAAAAAATCAGGTAAGGTCAATTAGCATTATTGTTATATTATATAATATGTGTCCCACATCACGCAGTGAAAATGACAAATATTTTACTGAACACACAAACAAAATTTACTTTAATTCTAAACAGCATAACAATCTACTTTTTATAAAAACTCTGATTTTTAATACATCGAAAGCCAGCAAAAAAATGTGGCAGTGATAGAAACCACATTAAATAAAGTATATACTCGATTCAATTGAATTAACGAACCTAAACAACACAACTACTGATGAACATACTGTATAGTATATAAATAAACTAAGGTAACTAGAAATTCGGACTTCGACACGGTTTAACTTGTGACAAGGCAAACCAAAAAACGCGTAGAGTTGTACGATCGCATTCGATTTCGCACACAATATTTACCAAAAGTAAAAGTCTGATTGCAAGAAGTTTTCGTGTACACTTAAAGCAAAGATGGATTTCAAAAAAGAAAATCGTGTCAAAGGTACAAAGTAAACTGCGAAGCTACAAAGTAAATCAGTTAAAAACAGAAACAGTGATGATGTTAATGTTCACTGCACTCTGATTTTTCTTCAATATGTTGCAAGCACAATCATTTGGTTCCTGACAAGATATTACTTTGCGGCGTCAATCTCAATGGGATCTAACGTGGGATCTGCAATAAAATAGTGGATGTGGATCGGATCGGATCGGTCCGAAATTTTGATGCCGATCCGATGCTTAATTGGCGATCCGATCCGATCCAGGCCCGGATCGGCCGATCCGATCCGATCCGATTCAAAATTGCGTAACCTTGATGAAGGCTAAAAATCTCATGGTTTGGTAAGTATAAACTTATTATAATGAGCAGTGGCGTAAGGTTGTTTCAATTCTGAAATTATTTTCAATTTCAATACCATTATCAATTTTTCCTCACATATTTTCAATTTCAATTTCAATGTTCCAATTATTTTCAATTTCAATTATTTTTTCAATTATATCTCAAATTGGTTAAAACAATAATAAATTGCTATGCTAATGTAAACGCATTTTAGTATGAAAATGAAGCCAATTTCGTTGAAAGATGGCACAGTTACAGCATGCACAGCATTGAGTCTGCATGAATTGGGTCGATTTTGCTCAAATAATTGATATTGAAATTGAAACTATAGTTTCAATTTCAATTAAATTATTTTTATTTTCAATACCATTGTCAATTTTTGACACAAACATTTTCCATTTCAATACCATTATCAATTTTTGGGCAAATTATTTTTAATTTCAATAGCAATTAATAATTGGGTTGCCGACCAGTTGCGAAGCAAAGGCAACCCTTTTGTATCTGAAATGTCTGTTATTAATATTATTAGTATTATTATTATTAATACAAACTAGTGCGTCTAGTTTAGACTAGTTTGACAACATACTTAAGTTTCAGGACACTTGGGTGTTAATATTACTGATTTTTTAAAAAAAAATCAGTTAAAATTTACATGTAAAGAGATTTGATCTAACATGGGCTGATTATAGTTAGTCACGAAGGGTCAATTTTAAAAGACGTCTAGCGGACGATAGGAATGACGTACAAACATGACACTTACATCAATCGTCTTGATTTAAGGAGCGCTTTCAAATGAGGGGTCATATGACCTTGTCACATGAGCATACCCTGAGATTTATATTTCGGGGTAACCTGAAGCGCTATGTAGTCATGTGACCCCTCATTTGAAAGCCCTGCTTGCCAGCAGTCCAATGATGCTGTTCGTTTGTCTGTCCGGCATTTTAAAGGCCAGTTATGGCGCCTTTAAAGACATGAGGAAAAAGAACACATATCGTAATTTAGTAATTACGATTTAATTATGATAAAAGTGTTCTATGGTGTGAAAACCTTAAAACCCCCATAACTTTTGTTATGGGGGTCGCAGCCACTTGGGAATTTCACCATTGGAATGGGGAAACAAAGCGCTTTCGATTGATGGGTCACATGACCCCTTTACTGCAAGTTGACGTAGTAATGACCTTGGCGCTCGGACAAAAACCGCTATAATTTGGTATATGCTGTTTTATCAGCCATATGAATGGTGAAAATATCATACGCCAGGGGTTTCTGAGATCACTGCGAAGACGAAACCTGCTTATTATCATTATCATTATTATTAGGTTAATATATATTGTAAATATATTGTAAATATTGTAACAAGTCTAGTGCGTCTAGTTTAGACTAGTTCGACCATGTATATATCTAAGTTAAGTCTATTTATGTTACATTTTTGTAAAATGAGCAAAAAAATTGAATTTTTGCCTAAATTCAATTGTTTTGGGATTTGATCACCCATGGTGTGATCTGTAGTACAATCAGTCCCTTTTATGAAATTTTTCAGGGGCCATAACTTTTCATACGGAAGTGGGAGAATAATAATTTTAACGTCATTTGAGAGGAAATTGTTAGATCTTTCAAATGATGGGTCACATGGCCTTTAACTTGACGTTAAGCTTGCGTCATAATTTAGAATTGAACATTTAAACGTTTAAACGTGAATAGTATACGTCAAGTAAGGTATCATTCAAAAGCGCGTACTGTTCTGAGTTGAAAGGCGTCAATTTTATGTTTTTACGTTAACGTTGAGGCAAGTTATGACGGTCTGAATATTTGAGAATTAAATGACACTATAGTGTCATCTTACATTCGTCGTAGTAGATGTTCGAGCCCGAAAATGTCAGTATGAAAATTTTTTATTTTTTTCAAACCGGTTTAGCGGTTAAACGGTTTCCTTTACGAACTGACTTTGAATAGAAAAATTTTTGGAAACGCTGTCGGCTATATGATAACGTAAAAATGACGTTTCTGCGTTGAGCCGATCCTGAGTTATTATCGTAATTATTTTTTAGCAAGAAAGTTTATATAGTATAGTAGGGTAAATATTGTAAAGGTTAATATATATTGTAACAAGTCTAGTGCGTCAGGTGCGTCTTGGACAGTGTTAGTTCTACAATGATTGTCAAACACAGGGACCAGAAGGGGGGGTTGTGCTATATGTGTAGGTATGACAAGAAGGGTGCTTAGTTTTCCTTATGCTACATGGGTCTGGGTGCGTCTGCTTTGCATGAGAAGAGAAGGGCCATGATGGTCAGCACCACTACAATTACCGACACCAGCTGGGTGCGACGGAAAGGCAAGGAGATGCTGAAAGGCACAAGTACAATTAGTGGACAATACTTGTCCTCACCCGGTTCATACTCGTCCTTAAGGACACATGGACAAGGACAAGGACAAATTTAGGTCAGCTGCTGTGAAAAATTGACAAATACGTTTGAGCTAAATATTTCTATACAGTCTAGAAGTGACCTCAACTATTGTTATGCCAAAAGTTGGCATATTTGGCTATGCAGTTTTTCTGAAATCGCTTAGGGACAAAACGATAGGGACAAGTATGAACCGGGCTTAAGGGGGGGGGGCTACCTGGAAAAGTGAAAATTTTAGGTTTTCCGATTCGCTTCAAATTTGCACACAATGTAGCCCCAGGGAAGGCGCATCGCAGATGTAACAAACTGGAACCAATGCATTTGCCAACTTTTTACTAGGGGCTCCCAAAATTTCAATTTCACGTGTAAATCATAGGCGCAAAAAAGTTTTTTGTAGTTGCAAAGCGTCCCTTTACTCGAAATTTTTGTTAACACTGGCGAAGTGGCGAAGCTGATTTTTACATGATTCGATAGCCTAACGTCATATCTCAACCAGTATATATGATCTATTTTTTTAAATTTTTGCTTATGGCCTGAGCTGTGACGCTAAATGTAAAATCACTCAAATTTGGCGGGCCCAAAAAACGGCCATTTTTTTACTTTTCGCTTTGGATTTTAAAATTGAAAATACATATCAAAAATCCAGATCATACGAGTTTGCGCCTAAATGTGGGCTACAAGTTTCAGCCTGCCTGGCTTGATGTGGTTTGGGTTAGAACTGTCCAAGTAAGGGCTACTTTTAGGCTTTTGTACGTACTTTTGCCTATGTAAATACACTGACAAACGCAGTGAACCAAAGGTGCAGCTTCAAGCTTAATTGTACCAAGAGTACATAATGGGAAGAGTATGACGCTCTTCCCATCGGCCAGCTTGGCAGCGCGGTAGATGCGTTGTACAATAACGGCCAAAAAGGTACCCAAATGAGTACCCCTACCCAAATGGGTACCTGGTACCCAAACGGGTCCTGCAGGTACCCAAATAGGTACCCCTACCCAACTGGGTACCTGAGGTACCTATGGGTACCAGTTACCCAAATGGGTACCCCCTCATCAGCCAATCAGATTGCAGCAGCCTTTAGCTCCGCCTACGAGCAAGCTGCCGTAATCCAACGTGCAGCGGTATATGTGACGTTGCGAGTAATGCTGTCTTTCCATTTTTTAGCATTTTTCTGCTCCAACAATATATTATAAGACATATATAAACAAAGTCTTGGTTAACTGATGGTACTTAATTAAAACTATGTAGACCGGGGTAAAAAAAACGAATTTCGACCTAAGTTTCTGGGCAGCTGTCCATGGCACTGTTGATTCCCAAAAAGTGGTTTAGTTATGTGGGAGCTGGGCTACAGACTCTATACAACATAAAAAAATTAGGTTAACAGCCACCGCTTACCGGCCAGCTTAAAAAATAAGCTTCGTTTTTTTACCCCGGATGGGGTAAAAAAAACGAAGACCGGGGTAAAAAACGAACAACCGCTTTCATCGAGTAATTTGCTCGTGAAGAGCATAAGCACAATTGCATCATGTTTTTACAAACATTTAGCTGCAGTATTGACTAAAAAAACCGTTTCTATAACACTCATGTGACTCACAATATTTGTTCAAAAATCAACCCCCTTTGGGCACAACGGAGCTTTTGCTCAAATTTCAAATTTTTTAGTTTTTATGCCTATTACATTAGAAACTGCGCCCAAACCCCGTCTTGATCTACCAACTCTGTATTTAAGAGATGAACAGCAGCAAAACACGAAAAATTCCTACACTTTCGTGAAACATCACCAAAACAGGTTTCGTGAGGGGTGTCACTGAATTCACCAACTAGCAAAAAAACGTATCGCGGCCAAATAAGCAGTTTTATTGAAGTCTACGCTTGTCCTTACCACGGATCAGGCAAGCTCTGTTGTAAAAATGGGAGATTCTAGCAAAAAACGGGTCGCGAAACGAAATGGGGTTTTCCGGCTAAATACGAAGGGTTTTTCCTCACTACATATGAAAAATTGACAAATTAATGAAAAAATGCATCTGAAATGTGTTTACTAGGCTGCAAAAAACACAAATAGTGTAGGAAAAGCGAAAAAAACCGTTCTATGACTATTTTTGCAGTTCGTTTTTTTTACCCCACCCCCCCTCCAAACCGGGGCAAAAAAAACGAACACTGTACAGAACCCGCCAACCACGGTGCTGGTTTCCAATTCCGCATGCACATAGATACATCACTATACAACCCCCTAATATACATAAGACAAGCCCACGCCACTTCTGTGCATAGGCAGAACAAAGCTCGTGAGATTGCCCAGAAACTTATCGGCGGCCATTTTGGGGTGGGTGCATTTGAAGTGGCCTTACTTCAAATCAGCCAACCTGAAATGCCTGTTCGTTATGATACCGAGTAGTGTTGAAGTACTTGTCACAGTGGAGAAACATCAGCCCAGCAGGTTTTGTCTGAGCTGTGGTATTGACTTCGTTTTTTTTGCCCCGGAATTCGTCGTTCGTTTTTTTTACCCCGGTCCACTATATATAATTTTTTTAGACAATCGCTGTACAAAATGCTCATTTTTTGCCTTTTTATGCCATTTTTTAAGAAATCTCATTTCAGCTGCGTCTTTCTTAATTAAAATCATTTTGTAAAGTTCCAAGACAGTTCCATTCAGTAAACCAAGACTTTGTTTATGTCTTATAATATATCGTTGGAGCAGAAAAATGCTAAAAAATGAAAAGACAGCATTACTCGCAATGTCACATATACCGCTGCACGTGGGATTGCGGTAGCTTGCTCGTAGGCGGAGCTAAAGGCTGCTGCAATCTGATTGGCTGATGAGGGGGTACCCATTTGGGTACCTGGTACCCATTTAGGTACCTCAGGTACCCAGTTGGGTAGGGGTACTCATTTGGGTACCCTGCAGGGCCCAATCAAAACGCTGGGGTACCCATTTGGGTACCTGCAGGACCCGTTTGGGTACCAGGTACCCATTTGGGTAGGGGTACTCATTTGGGTACCTTTTTGGCCGTTATTGTGCAACGCATCTACCGCGCTGCCAAGCTGGCCGATGGGAAGAGTGTCATACTCTTCCCATTATGTACTCTTGATTGTACTTATCCGAGGTTGGGGTGCCTTGGGGTAGTAACACATGTGAAAATAAGCAAAATTGGAAAACTTTGATTTTTGACCTGGGTAGCCCCCCCCCTTAAGTGCCCGGTTGTAAACAGCTAATCCACCACATCAACCGCTATGTTACATTGACGAAGGCCTTATGCAAAATTGGATTCACCGGATTAGATTTAATAGTATTGCTAATATTGCAACAAAAGGAAAATAGCCGGCTGAAAATTTTTTCTTCGCAGGTTATATGAATCATATTGGAATGTGCCAAATTTCAGTGAATTGCGTTGACATGACGCAGCGTTATTGACAAAATGAAGTTAAATCTAATCCGATAAAATCAACTTTTGGTACCCCAAGGGAAACAATTTCAAGTTCTTGCTGTTGTGTATTCTTTTTCTACGACTGATTTAAACTGCTTCATGAATTTAGCCATATTAAGTATGTTGGTGGTGCGGTCATCTATAACCAATAATGCTACTATGTTTAAAAATACTAATACTACAATGGTTAGCAGCAGGTTTGGAGTGTTTTAACTCCTGTCTAAATTGATTTGTAAACTTCAGAGTAATAAATGTCCATCTTTTTTAATCCGGTTAATGAATGAGCCTTGAATCACAAGAACATAATTGCAGAACGTGCGTGACATTTTAACGTAATATCAAATGAACGTACGTTAAGTCAATTTAAGTTTTGGAAAACCACAAGAAATTTCAAAATCTATATGTCAAATGCCAATGACTCGATATTTTATCCACATTTTTGGTTAAGAATTACTTGTCACAATTTAACACATTTAGTTAAAGTTAGGTCAAAAACGTAAAAATTTATTATCATTCTGCAAAAATATAACTGGTTTATTGTCTCAGTCAAAATTTTTCTACAAAAATTTAAGTTTAAAAAAATTTTTTACAGAAGAAAAGTTGTAGCAGATACAGCTATCGATTGTCATCTGCTGGTCAAGCTTAGTTACAGAAATAAATTGCTTTTAACAGCTATTTTTGTCTCTACATGAAGTCCGGTTCATACTTGTCCTCATCATTTTTTCTATATGCGATGCCCTAACAAATAGCCAGCCAATGGTAGCAGTTCTTTGTGTGAACAAAGATGGGATCAAGTTCAGGCCGCGAGCGAAAATTTACGCAAAACCAGTTTGTCGATTTCTCACAACATTGATTCGAAATTTGTCCTTATCTTTACCCTTATGCCCTTGAGAACAAATGAACCGGGTATTAGCTGATTAATTTTATTGCTTATGGCAAACCCACATATTCATGAACTAGGCTCAGCCTTAAGCTCTGCGATAACACCTTTTTTCGCTTACCCATACTTCATACTTATGGCCCAACTGTTTCTAATTGTAGCTAAAACGTTTTCTTTATTGTGCAATCCGCTGTCAGCCACCATTTTCCAATTTTTTGGTCTTTATTTTCCAATTCAAGCAAGATTTGTATATTGGTAAAATATGGTGATTCCAACATTATATACACATTCTTTAACAGCAGCTGGCGACACTACAAAAATTGGCAAACATTTAAATATTGTAAATATATTGTAAATATATTGTAATTACAAGTCTAGTGCGTCTAGTTTAGACTAGTTAGACTATATCGTATTCATCTTAGTTTAGTCTGTTTTATGTTACATTATTAAAAAATGAACAAAATTTTTTTAAATTTTTGCCTAAATTCAATTGCTCAGAGATTTGATCACTCATGGTGTGATCTGTACAATCAGCCCCTTTTATGAAAACTTTTCAGGGGCCATAACTTTTGATACGGTAGTGGTACAATAATAATTTAGACGTCATTAGAGAGGAAATCGTTAGAGCTTTCAAATGATGGGTCACATGACCCTGTGACGTAACGTTTAACGTACGTCAAAATTTAGAAAGTGAAATTTGGACTTATTTTTAGGAAGTTGCGCCATCATGTGATATGTTATTCGAAAGGGCGAAAAATTGTCTATCCAATGACACAATTTTCATCTTTCTACGATGTTCATAGCCTAAGTTGTGGCCATTTTTGTGGTTAACCTCCAGAAATAACTAACTACAAATGGCCTGTCGCGGAGGATTCTGCGGAGGAAAAAATAACTCCATTTTACGCCCTTTTAAACTCACATTTACAGCATAGCAGTGTAGTATGCAGCATTAACGCTTCTTTTTGACATTTTAATGAAACAGATGCTAATTACCGTGGTTTCAGTAACAACGTTTTAGCTTTGCTCGTAGCAACAGAAAAATAACTCCATTTTACGTTGCGTATAACTTTGAAACCAATCGACTGCACGAGATTCGAAAGTTAAACGTCTTAATGCCACACATGGTTCTAACTGATACTTCAATGTGGAGTTGAGAGTTTCATTATCATTATGAATAGGATAGTATAAGTATATTAATTATTAATCCTTTGGCTTCTTATGTTGCCACTTTTTTGTGTGAAATGCTTTATGGATATGAACCAAACTTTGGTGGAAGGGTCCCCCCCTTGAGTACTTGCACCCCCCAACTTGATGGACTCGTGGCCCCTCGGGGGGCCGGGTCACGTGACCTTGAAAACTGGATCTGGTGTGTATGGACGAAACCTGTTGGGTTTATGTTTCAGCCATTAGGGGGTGTAAAAAGTGGGTTTTAGGGGTCGAATTTTCGAAATTTGGATTTTGACGTCCCTAGGGGTAATTTGGACCCCGGAACACGAATCCGAGGTCCATTTTCGTCTACGACCCCTCGGGACCCTTCCATGACCCCCCTAGGGCACCCTGCCCAGGGGGTCCCCAGGGGTCAAATTTTCGAAATTGGGATTTTGACGTCCCAAAAGGGGTAATTTGGGCCCCGGAACACGAATCCGAGGTCCATTTTCGTCTAGGACCCCTCTGGACCCTTCCATGACCCCCCTAGGGCACCCTGCCCAGGGGGTCCCCAGGGGTCAAATTTTCGAAATTGGGATTTTGACGTCCCTAGGGGTAATTTGGGCCCCGGAACACGAATCCGAGGTCCATTTTCGTCTAGGACCCCTCTGGACCCTTCCATGACCCCCCTAGGGCACCCTGCCCAGGGGGTCCCCAGGGGTCAAATTTTCGAAATTGGGATTTTGACGTCCCTAGGGGTAATTTGGGCCCCGGAACACGAATCCGAGGTCCATTTTTGTCTAGGACCCCTCTGGACCCTTCCATGACCCCCCTAGGGCACCCTGCCCAGGGGGTCCCCAGGGGTCAAATTTTAGAAATTGGGATTTTGACGTCCCTAGGGGTCATTTGGGCCCCGGAACACGAATCCGAGGTCCATTTTTGTCTAGGACCCCTCTGGACCCTTCCATGACCCCCCTAGGGCACCCTGCCCAGGGGGTCCCCAGGGGTCAAATTTTAGAAATTGGGATTTTGACGTCCCTAGGGGTCATTTGGGCCCCGGAACACAAACAGAGGGACCTCTACCTAGAATAGAGGGTCCTTTGCTTAGAATAGAGGGTCCTCTACCCACTGTCGGCAACCCGTTGATGTCACCCGACTTGTTGATATTGAAATTGAAATTGAAAGTGGGTTTTAATCATTGAAGCAAATAATTGAAACAACCCTACAGTGGCGTAGCCAGAAAAAATTTCGGGGGGGGGATTTTTTGAAGTTTGTTAATAAGCACCAAATTGCTATTTTATTCAAAAAGCGACACATTTTAGCGTTTTTCGGGCAAAACAATGCTAATTTTCGACCACAGCAGCATTAAACGTAAAATTGGAGCCCAAAACACCGAAAATTACAAAAATGGCGGGCTGGCAAGGTTTTAGAAACTATAAAATTTGTAAATTTTTTAAAATTTTTTGACATTAAAACCTGTAAATTTACTAAATATGTAATTGTTGTGACAATAAAACAGCTAAAACGATACACTAAACAGTGTATTAAGCAAATACATAGCGCATAATGCAACAGTATGCACATGTACATGCTTTCATACAAGATAAAGGCAAGGAACAGTAAGCCACAAAGTAGCAGGGGTCTGGGGGCGGCAGCCCCCAGAAAAAAAATTGGGAAAATCTTTGATTTTTAGGCCAAATTTGGTCAATTGGAGACGTATCGGAAATTTTTCCGGCCGGACCCTAAAAACCAAAGGGGGGACCGGGGCGGGGACCCTTGTGTACAATTTCAGTTTCATGTACACCCCGCTTCCGTGCCACTAGTGATGTTTCGCAATGGTAATTAATAGACAATCGAGTAACCAGCTGAAAATTGTGGAGAAGAATGAATTCGTATTCATGTTTTGAAATCTGTTAATCACAGATGCACATGGGGGCAAGCCCCTCCAACACATCTGAGATTCCGAGCGAAGCCCCCCCCCCCCCCCTCAGACCCATCGAAACAAGCGCACCTTCTCGGTGCTGAAAAAACAGGTGCGCGAAAAGTCCTAAAAAAGGCGTACGTAAACTCAAAATTGTCCCCAGATCGCTGTAAAAAGCTTATAATAGCAACAAATGTCAAAATCTGGCAAAAAATGTCCCTTTTTCTAAAAGCACAAGTAGGAAATTTTTACGTTTTTGGGAATTCAAGTCCCCCAAACGTCGCTACAAGCTCCCCCTAATATTAAATCAGGAACAAGCCCCATCTCAGACGGAGAACCAGTGTTGAGTGCACATGTTTGGTTAAAATGCTACTACTACTACTAACTACTACACTACACTACTTTTTGAGCTTTTACAAATGATGATAATGATGGCACAGAGTTTTTTGTACCAAATTATGTTCTTTAGAACACCTTCTAAAAAAGAACAGCAAAAAATAAAAAAGAACGTAGAACACAAAGCTGGAGCCTGTAAAACCCCAGAATCGTGTCTACAGCGCACCAACAATGTGTCTAATTTAAAAAAATTTCTGGGGACTGCTATTACCTTCTAATGGTCTCTCTCTAGGGAACTTAAAGAGCGACTGGACCAGCGTTTTTTTTTGGGCCAAACTGGTGGCCATGGCCACTAAAATTATGGATTGGCCGCTGAAAATTTTTGGCTGGTGGCCAATCTGGCCACCAAAAAGTGAAGTTTAAAATGAAGATTGTGTTTCAAAATCAAAAAAATCGCCCGGCCGCCCCCAGACCCCCGTGCAGGTTATCAATACAAAAACAATGTATACTGCTAAATCTTGACTCTTGAGGTTTAATGCACTGTCATCTGAGTGTGCTCTATTGTATCGCGGTAGTTATTTCGGTTTCGTTAACAGCGATATGAATTTTTTGTTGTATGTTGATCCTCGTCATTGACTTGTAGGGGGGCTACCTGAATAAGTGAATTTTAGGTTCTGCTATTTTCTCAATTTTACACGCAATGCAGTACGCGTAAAGGTGCATCGCACATGTAATAGCGGAAACCAAAAGTTGAAACTCCAGTTGACCAAATTTGTCCTAAAAATGAAAAATTTCCATTTTTTTGATGGCTGCTACCCCAAGAACCTTTCAATGTTGTGGCTTGACTATCATTATTATCCTTCGTCAAAGCCGATGCATCATGCATGTGTACATGAGTTTACATTATGCTGCATTCACTTATGTAATACACCGTGATGTGATGTTCCCGGTTTCGATTTACCTTTACTGTCTGCTGAAATAAATTTCTGATACGTCTCCAATTAATCAAATTCGACCAAACAACCAAAGATTTTATGCAATTTTTTTCTGGGGGCTGCTGCCCCCAGACGTCTGCGACTCTGTGGGTTTGTCTCTCATGACAGTATTTGTAGTATATATTATGTACATAAGTGCTTTTTTGGCAGTTTATTAAATTTGCTTCATATGTATACACTATGTAGTGTACCGTTGTAGCTGTTTCGCCATAGCGAAAATGACATTTTAGTGAATTCGTGGTTTTAATTTAATTTAAAAAACTTAGTAAACAAAACTTTCCAAATTTTCTTGCTTCTGGAAGCTGACAGGCCTCTCGGTTAGGTAATTTTCGGTGTTCTTAACTCAGTAAATTGTGAACGCATCTTTCAAACTGGCCACTAAATTTTGGCATTGGCCACTAAAATTTTGGGTCCAGCGGCCAGTTGGCCACCAAGAAAAAAATGAAAAAATAAACCCTGGACTGGACTGAACAGTTTATTCTTTTCTTCAGTTTGCAGTCCTGTGTATGTGGACTAGGGTACTGCATGGGAGCATGCTGTTTAGAAGCAGCATTTAACAGCGTAAAGCCCGGTTCATACTCGTCCTTGTCCTTGTCCCTATCGTTTTGTCCTTAAGCAATTCCAAGAAAACTACATGGCCAAATAAGCCAATTTTTTGCACGATGAAAGTCAACGTCACTTCCACACGGTACGCAAAAATTATCCGAGTCGGTTTTGTCAATTTTTTGCAGCAGCTGACCAAAATTTGTCCTTGTCTCTGTCCTTGTGTCCTAAAGGACAAGTATGACCCGGGTTTAATGTACATGGGGATGGGGTGTGGGACGGGGCTTGTCCCAGTTTTTCGGAGGTTTTAAGGTGGAGGGGGAATTCCCCCACCTGAAATTTTTTCCCAGTATATTTTTACACAAGGCACCCCCTTTGGTTTTTCTTGGCCCGCCGAAAAAAATTCTCGATTATACGTCTCGAGACCAAATTTGGCGTAAAAATTGAAAATTATCAAAAATTTGTCCTGGGGGTTGCCGCCCTGCGGCCTTGCAACTTCGTGACTTCTATATTATTCCTTATTATAATCCATCAGCAAAGCATGTTTTTTGCGTAAAACACTGCGTATTTACGCATTGGACCTTAAATTTACGCAGTCAAAAATAAAAATACAAAATTTACGCAGCCTTCATGTGCACACCAAGCGGCAGCAAATCAGAATCAGCCGGAAAAATTTACTGATGCGTCTCCAATTGACTGAATTTGGCCTAAGAATCAAAAAATTCTCCAATTTCTTGGTGTTCCTTGCTATTGTCTTTCATGAAAGCGTAAGCAAGTGTGTATAGGTGTCTTGTGGACCATCTATTAGCTTAATACACCTTAATAATACACCTTAATACACCTAACCCAAAAAAGCTTTTTTACGTTAACTCCACCAGTCCACCTAAATGGCTAAATGTTATGTTCTTTGTATTAGAATTGCTGGACACGCCTTCTGAAGGCGTTGGCTATGCTTTTATTAACCCATTATATACTAGTGCTAAAAAATTACGCAATCGTTTCTAAATATACGCAGTCAAAGATGAACATACGCAGTTTTCATGCAGTGCCGATTTTCAAAAAAACCCTGCTGCAAAGTTATGCTAGTATTATGCACAAATACATAATGCTTCATTTATATACTTGTGTATGTGGGGAGGTGCCCCAGCCACTAGACGGGCCCGACAAAACATGGCACAGAAACGTAGTAAGCAGAGGACGCTGTTTAGACTGGAGTTTTGGACATAGCTAGGAAAAAACCCGTCTGTGTACGGACTAGAAATCTAGCGGCTGGGGTGGGCGACACGGGAACGCCAGTAATTCTGGGCCTTCCGCTCCCCCAGCGTGACCCTCGGGCTGTTTTGTGGCTCCCCACAGCCGGGCACGCGAACACTAACACATGTATATCACCTATTGCCTGCTGTTTTGCCACAGGGCAGTTCACTCGACCTTCAGAAGGTTGAGTCCGGTTTGTGCAGTTTCCGATCTTCTCCTTAACCGTGAGGGTGGGTAAAAAATATACTTGTGTAAATTGAAATAATCTCCGATTTTTTTCGGGGGCTGTCGCCCCCAGACTCTGCAACTTTGCGGCTTATTGGGTTTACGCTTGTAATGCGTACTTAAGTGTTGAAATTTCTGCATTTTAACCCGTTGCAAAAATTCGAAAAGTCATCCCCCGCGAAATTTTTTTCTGTGAACGCAATTGTAGATGGGTGTATGAATGGAAATTTTGGTTAAAAACATGAGTAAAACGCCGTTTATAAATACCTATAGTACAATAGTAAAAAATACCTATAGTACAATATATACTTCTAGAACTACACCTGTCCTTATTTTTGTTTAAATCTTAAAATGATAATTCACCTTCAAACTTGAAATCGGGAAATTTGCTGGCATCTTGGCCTTCTAATTTGAAGACCCGGCCTAGTCTGTAAATTTCCTCTTGCAACTGTTTTTCGTCTTCCGGAGAGGCCCCAACAGCTTTGCCGCCTGCTGCCCTGCAAACAATATTTTATATGTACATATATAATACCTAATAATTAGCTCAGTATTGTGTGCAAACAAAAAAAAGAGGCTGAAAGGTGTTCTTCGTGCTAATACCCCCTGGGTCAATCAGCGGGGAAATAACTATATATGCGTGCAGCGTTATTATTGAAATAACGTATACAACATGGATACGAAAAGACTGAAAAAGGCTACCGATGGGCGTAAAAATAAAAGTTTATATAAACATTTTAGGACTGTGCGAGTGTACGTATTCATAATATTATACTATACCAGTGGCCATACATGTAGTTAGGGGGGATGGGGGGGCAGGCCCCCCAAAAAATTCGGTCCCGGGGGAGGCAGGGGGGGCCCACCGGGGGGAAAAGAGGGCGGAGGGTACCGGCGGGTGTAAAACCTTGGCCAAAATTAAAAAAAACGAGCATTTTTGTGAAATTTAAGCGATTTTTACTAAAAATTGTCATTTTCTGGTCAAAGAAGTTATATAAAATTTGCGTCAGTTTTGAAAGGGGGTTCAAAAATGAGTTGACGCAGGAGAGAGGGGGTTTCACTAAGTTGGGGAGGGGTATCCAAAATTTTGGTGCTGTTATATACATGTATGCCAGTGGCATATTATGAGGACCACAGTTTAACACGGGGGGTCTGGGCCTGGGGAGGTCCAGATTTTTTATTTTGATACAAGGGAAAGCAAAATTAGAGCCACGGTACAAGGGCAAGCAAAATTTCTACACAATTTCTTTTAAATATGGCATTTCTATCAAATTTATGCAGTTTTTACTTCAGTTTTAGTTACAATTTTCAAAAAGTGTTACTTTTTACGCCAAAAAAGGTACTTTGACCACATTTTGAAAAAAATCTGTATATATAATTTGTCGCTAAAACACGGTCATTTTTTGTCTGATTCCATACAAGGGTATATAGTCAAAATGTCGGTATATACAGGACGCACCCCCAGATTGGTTCCCCATGTCAATGTATGATGAGGACGGTCATGTATGTAACGTCTATGTAATGCTGGGTTTTTTTGCGTAAAAACGTTTGCAATTGCGAAAAAATTGCTAATTGCAAAAAGTTTTCAAACCTTTTCGCAAAATTGCGAAAAAATATTGACGCAGTGGAAGTGAACTCGTAAGGTCTATGCGCTGATTTTTCTGGTTAGTCGGAAAACATTTCCGATACGTCCCCAATTGACCAAATTTGGCCTAAAAATTGAGAATGTCTCCGACTTTTTCTGATACACTTTGCCCGGACTCATGCAACTTTGTGACTTGATGTTTTTAGTGTCTGTAAATGGGACACATTTTCTTCCATGTATCATCACACCGACTGCACGTAACACTAATAGACAGTATAATAGGGGTCGGAGATGACATAATTAAGACACACTTCAAAATGTTAGCATTTTCAGACCTAACTTGGTCATTGGCCGGCAAGGGCGGACGGTGGGGGGGGATAGGGGATATATCCCCCCTTTTACCCGGAACAAAGGAAAATTTTTTGGAACCGCATACCAAAAATAGCCGTAAATTGATGAACTTTGGCCTCAAAATCGAAAATTTTCCCCAAATTTTTTGCTGCCGCCCCCAGACCCCCGCGACTCTGGCTTACTATTCCTTCTTATTATCTTTTATCATCAAAGCCTATGCATGCATGCCTAACCAACGCGCTGAGTTAACTTCGCTTTGCGGTTTCATCTCGCTCATGTCCATGGTTCAACCTTACATTACATCATGCAGCATGCTGCATCCACTTGTCTAATATATACAGTCTCCTACTCGGATTTGAGGTTTCCATCTTTTGTTTTAATTGTTTTCCCTTTTTTCGTTTTTTTCCTCTTTCCCTGTCTGAAAAAGTTCTTATACGTCCCCAGTTGAAAAAATTCGGCCTAAACTGAAAAAAGTTTCAGAAGGCTGCCGCCTTCACCTCCTGCAACTGTTCGGCTTTGTTTAACATATTATTAACTTTCCATATAAAGTAAATTTCCCTGAATTGCTGTTATTATTCAAATCGTGTTATACCTCAAATTGTTCACAGATTTTGTATTTTAAAGAGTGAACAACAAATATTATCATCAGCTTCACAACTTGACGCAGTAGGGCAGGGGTGAATTCGTAAAGTCCAAGTCGTTGGTTTCTGTGGCTTGCCAAAAAAAATTTCCGATAAATACGTCTCCAGTTGTTCAATTTGGCCTAAAAATCTAACAATTCTCGATTTTATTACCTGGGTGCTGCAGCCCCCAGACCCCTGCACCTCTGTGGCTTAGTATTCTTTGTTACTATCTTTCATCA
>JASANF010004275.1:0-10252 GCA_030248245.1 Trissonchulus sp. WLG1_4 | reverse complement strand
AATGGTGTTGTTGAACCTGATCAAAATTTATGATATTTCAACTCGATAACGAACTGACCTACGTAACCAAGAACAAAAACACACCTAATAGACACGTAAATCTTATTGATAGTATAACTAATGTTTGTTTGAAAGCGTTCAAGTTGTGCCAGAAAAGTAAGTCTTAATATACACATCAAAAATGAACACTTATTTCAAAAAGATGAATTTTGTACAAAAAAACTTTGTAGTCAAACTTGTGTAACAGCCAAAGGTGCCCTTCTTTTTCCACAAAATTTGGCAGAATGCTGACAATATTATTGACCTACATATAATAAAAAATTTGTGACCGCCCCGAAACTTGTACTAATTTTATGGTACTTTTTTACTCCTGAATCGCCTGTCTAAATGAGTTTACTGTTTAATATCTTCAACAACTCGATGAAATTAAAAACCAAACCTACAGTCATAAAAAGTTCATAATTCCTTGCGCACTGGCGCAACATATTGACGTCATTTTGATATGCAAACCAATTTGTTACGCCAAGTAAGTGAGCAGTTAAAAGAAAAAATATAGCTTCGTCTCAAGCAGCCAAAAACATTGCAATGCTAAAAACTTTGAAACGCCATAACTGAAAATTTAATGGCCCTAATTTCATAATATTTTGCCACGTACGTAGGCTCACCAGTACTAACAAATAGACAAAGTTTCAGCGAATTCAATTTTTTGACCCATCGCGGCTTCCAACAGTGCCGGTTCGATTTTCTCAGAAACTGACTCACATATAAATTAACTATAATTAACTTTATACTTTATTCAACATAGGATTAATTCATAAAATTTTGCAAATTTGATGCAGATGATACGGTTTGGCCGTTATATAAAGTTTCATAAACTTTCATCCAACAACTGAAGTTAATCTAGTTAATCTAATCCAGTTAATATAAATATTCAAGGCTCCTAGTAAATTTAAACCTGGTTCATACTTGTCCTTAAAGAACGCAGAGACGAGCTGCGAAAAAAGATAAAAAAACGATAGGGACAAGATCACAAGAATAAGGACAAGTATGAACCGGACTTAAGGTGGCGCTCCGAATAACTTCTATAATTTTATCACCCGAGAAGTCGACGTAGGTTCTAGCTAGAATGAATTCCGTTTTAAATACTTTGACTTAGAAGTCGACGTAGGTTCTAGCTAGAATGAATTCCGTTTAACAGTATTGAAGCCTGCGCCCCCGGTCTTGTTTCTCAGTAAGGCCGGGTTCTCGCCGGCACTTGCACAAGCACAAGCACAAACACCCGCGCAGCGGGGGGAAAAAAAAAAAAAGGCTGCACAAGCACAAAGCACAGTAAATGCCTTGTTTCAAAAAAACTTTTCAATTCTTTTTGCACAAGCACAGCGCAATCAGCGTAGAGATTTTGCATGCTTCCTAGTTTGTGTATAGTCATAAAACTGGCGCAAAATTAAAATGAAGTGTGATTTTGCGGAAATGTCTTGTCGAAAAATGGGGTATTATATTTTTACTAAAAGAATGTATTGAGTTTTTCTCTTTTCTTTTCCTTTAATTTTGGTTTGTTTTTGTTTAAACTTTAGCTTTATTTTTGCCCTTCTCTAAACTTTTATTTTCTTCTTCCATAGTATCAAGAGTACATAATAGGAAGAGTATGACACTCTTCCTATTATGCCTAGCAGCGCGCGTCCAATGCGCAGCGCGAAATAGGCCTTTGATGTACGGTTTTGAGGGGGGGGGGGGCGCCGCCCTCAACAGAAGACCCCGTACTCAACTGAGGGGGGGGGTACCCCCCTACTCAGTTCGATACCCCGTGCTCAACTGAGGGGGGCGGACCCCCCTAACTCAGCACCCCGTCTTCAGTTGAGGGGGGCGGGTCCCCCTCATTTCAAGACACTGACAAAGTCTTTGCGCTACCCCCCCCCCCGCCCCTCAGGTCAGTACCCCGTCTTCAGTTGAGGGGGGGGTACCCCTCAGTTCAGCACATCAACAAAAGTCCTTGTCAGTGTCTTGAAATGAGGGGGGCTACCCCCCCCTCAACTGAAGACGGGCGCCTAAGTTAAGGGACCCCCCCTCAGTTGAGCACGGGGTCTTCAGTTGAGGGGGGGTACCCCCCCCCCCCCCTCAAAACCGTACATAAACGGGCTATTTCGCGCTGCGCATTGGACGCACGCCCGTAGGCATAATAGGAAGAGTGTCATACTCTTCCTATTATGTACTCTTGATTCTATGGAAGAAAGAAAATAAACTATAAAGAAGGGCAAAAATAAAGCTAAAACGCAATTTGATTTTAAAGATGAAACGAACCAAAATTAAAGGAAAGAAAGAGAAAATGAACTCAATACATTCTTTAGTAAATATAAGATCCATTTCGACAAGGGTTAACTCCGCAAAATCACACTTTTCCATTTAATTTTGCGCCATTTATGACTATACACAAACTGACAGCTGCAAAATCTCTACGCTGATTGGCTGTGCTTGTGCAAAAGATAAAATTTTTGAACAAGCGTTGTGCTTGTGCTTGTGCTTGTGCAGAATTTTCTGCAGTGTGAACCGGCTGTGCTTGTGCTTGTGCTTGTGCTTGTGCAAGTGCCAGTGTGAACCCGGCCTTACTCAGAAACAGAGCTTTGTAGCAGGCTTCAATATATTTAAACGGAATTCATTCTAGCTAGAACCTACGTCGACTTCTAAGTCAATATATTTAAACGGAATTCATTCTAGCTAGAACCTACGTCGACTTCTAAGATAATAAAGTTATGGAAGTTATTCGGAGCGCCACCTTAAGTCCGGTTCATACTTGTCCTTATTCTTGTGATCTTGTCCCTATCGTTTTGTCTTTTCGCAGCTCGTCTCTGCGTTCTTTAAGGACAAGTATGAACCAGGTTTAAATTTACTAGGAGCCTTGAATATTTATATTAACTGGATTAGATTAACTAGATTAACTTCAGTTGTTGGATGAAAGTTTATGAAACTTTATATAACGGCCAAACCGTATCATCTGCATCAAATTTGCAAAATTTTATGAATTAATCCTATGTTGAATAAAGTATAAAGTTAATTATAGTTAATTTATATGTGAGTCAGTTTCTGAGAAAATCGAACCGGCACTGTTGGAAGCCGCGATGGGTCAAAAAATTGAATTCGCTGAAACTTTGTCTATTTGTTAGTACTGGTGAGCCTACGTACGTGGCAAAATATTATGAAATTCGGGCCATTAAATTTTTAGTTATGGCGTTTCAAAGTTTTTAGCATTTCAATGTTTTTGGCTGCTTGAGACGAAGCTATATTTTTTCTTTTAACTGCTCACTTACTTGGCGTAACAAATTGGTTTGCATATCAAAATGACGTCAATATATTGCGCAACTGCGCAAGGAATTATGAACTTTTTATGACTGTAGGTTTGGTTTCGGCTGTCATATAACTCTTGAAATCTCAACAGTAAGCTCGTTAGACAGGCGATTCAGGAGTAAAAAAGTACCATAAAATTAGTACAAGTTTCGGGGCGGTCACAAATTTTTTATTATATGTAGGTCAATAATATTGTCAGCATTCTGCCAAATTTTGTGGAAAAAGAAGGGCACCTCTGGCTGTTACACAAGTTTGACTACAAAGCTTTTTTGTACAAAATTCATCTTTTTGAAATAAGTGTTCATTTTTGATGTGTATATTAAGACTTACTTTTCTGGCACAACTTGAACGCTTTAAAACAAACATTAGTTATACTATCAATAAGATTTACGTGTCTATTAGGTGTGTTTTTGTTCTTGGTTACGTAGGTCAGTTCGTTATGCGTTGAAATATCATAAATTTTGATCAGGTTCAACAAGACCATTGTGCGTAAAATAGTCACACCTAATTTACAAACACCGTTTTCAACATACATGTGTAACGTATTCTTAGCTGAAATATGGCACAAATATCATCAAATATGAACATTTCCTTTATTTGTTACAATAGTTCTAGTAAAGCAGCTTTTTCTCATCCACAAATTTAGGTTTTAACTTGATGATGGTTATGTTTATGTTCTTTGATTGCAATTGCAATTTTGCAATTTCTAATACTGTTATTTAGTTTGGTATACGTATATATATATGGCAAAAAAATATTTACATATGCCTTGTGCGTATATATCTTTTTATCATTTTCTTGCTCCTTAATAGTCAGGTAAGTGCGAAATGAAACCTGCAGCAGTCTTTGCAGCATCACTTTCTTCGTCGGTTATAGTGTTGTGGCTTATTGCTTGTTGGTTATAAAATAAAAATTGTGAATGAAATTGTTACACCTTAAGTTTTAATAGTTCAACTTCACAGTTTCACATTTTACTGCAGAGCCACATCAGCAAAGCACTAACACTACGTGACCGCAGTTATCAAAAGACATGTGCGTTTGTACGTTACTGAAAAGAATAAATGCACAACAGCGAAAAAACTTGTTAATGTCCAGAACTGTGGAATCTCGTGTCCAGAACCCGGATGTGTAAAGTCTTATAGCAACTTTGCAAATCTTGAGAAACATTTGGATACGGGGAAGCATGAATACGTACCAGAGCGAATCACGCTAAGAGACGCAGCTATAAAGTCGTATAGTGAGCAGTTAAAAAAAAATATAGCTTCGTCTCAAGCAGCCGAAAACATTGAAATGCTAAAAACTTTGAAACGCCATAACTAAAAATTTAATGGCCCGAATTTCATAATATTTTGGCACGTATGTAGACTCACCAATACTAACAAATAGACAAAGTTTCAGCGAATTTTATTTTTTGACTCATCGCGACGTCGTTCGATTTTCTCAGAAATCGACTGACTGATATATATACACACACACATACGTGGGCAGCTAGCGAATTCTGGGGGGGTGAGCCACGGAGCAACTTTTCGGCTATTCTTGCTTCGTGAGCCGCCAATATTTCGCTTCGTGAGCCACTAATTTTTGCTCCGTGAGCTACCTTCGAAACATTCTGGGGCGGGGGGGGGGTGAGGATGCCTGGGGGATGTATATATATATATATATATATATATATATATATATATATATATATATATATATATATATATATATATATATATATATATATATATATATATATATACGTATATATAATGAGAAGGCCCTATAAAGTAATTGTGAACATTAATTTTCAGAGAAGTATGCAGCACTTCAGAGAGTCATGCAGAAAATCTAAGTGCGAAAACGGCGAGAGAGCATCGTTGTGGGACCGGTAATAGCATCGGGCTGTAATCATATTTAGTATAGCTGACGGTCTATTGGTCATCATCCGTGTTGCGTTTGTGGGTGTTTGTTTCTTTTTGTGTGTCTGGGTTTTGGTTGTTCTTTTTCTGTCGTCTTTGGGTTTTTGGTGGTTGGTGGGGCGTGGTGTTTTTGTGGGAAAAGACAAGAAAACTACATAGTACATAATACCCTTTGAGGTGTACATAATACAACTTAGTTCAAGCTCTGAGGCACTTTCATACAGTCTGAGAAAGTTGTTTTATATTTACAGCCGTTATGACTATCCGATACAACAAAAAATTTATACGATTACCAGTTATACAATTGTCATAATAAATACAATGTAAGCATGTTCATGCTCATGTTTTAAAATGTTCGCAAAAATTTTCTGGATAATACTAAAACTGAGCATACGGGTGTATTCAGAACCGACAGGTAAATTAGGTATTATCGTTTATTGTTAGATTCTGCCATCCTGCTGAACCGTAGTATGAAATCAATCAACCCCCAAAAACAGGCCCTTCATTTCAAACTCGACTATTAACCCAACATTTATTATAGTAGCCACATAAAGGACCAGCGAATGAATATTTAGGGGCTATTCATTTTCAAAGCCGTAAGTCCATCTAATCGACAAGTTTACAAAAACTCATAAATACAAACAATTAGTGTAGCTAGTGAATTTTTGTATTAATTTCAAAAAGAAGGGGCTAGCGGCAGTTGATGCTGAAAAGTGAATATTATGTCAAGAAATGCTGTATCATATTATCCCCGTCTTTGAAACTGCTAACTGTCCCATTGCCAGAAAATTTGGGCATTTCCGACTTCCAACCAAGATGACTTTCATGCCAAGTGATAGACTTAAGGTGGTAGTGTCGCCAAAGCAGTTTTGCTCATAGGTTGCAAAAAGAGAGCTTTTTGCAACCTAAACTGTACGTTCACTAAGAAACTAGTGAAATACCATATGGTGTCAAATAAATACTGCCAGACACTAGACTGCCAATATTTACCAATATTTTGAACCAATCACCATTTGTGAGCCAGACATCACACAATAGAGACATAAAAATTAAAAAAATCAAGCCGGATATCAGATTGGCCAGCTTGTGAAGTACATGTAATGTTTTGACGCACAATTTTTTGCCAAAAATAAAAAAAATGAAAAATAAAGGTTCGTTTTTCTTTTGATTTTAAAATAAGTGTCTAAATTTTTCACAATTTATCATTATTGCTGTTAGTACTTCCCAGTTTACGCACAGTTTTACAGTTCAAACAGGTATTACTCCGCAACCACTCAACTAAATTGCACTAAATTTTGTGTGCATAAACTAGAGCATAATTGTGCTTTTCGTCCTTGTAAATAATCTGAACTGGAAAATTGATAAATGTGACGAAAATATGAAATGTGAATAGGTTTTCAAAACGTCATTTTTCCGACTTTGCGACTGCAGTGCTAACTGTATGCGGCATCAATTTTGCTGAAACTTGGCAAAAATATTTGCCTTGAAATATATTTTCAGAATATATAAAAAACAATGACCTATCTTTCACTGAAAAAGTTATATAGTCGCGCAAATTCGACTGCTTTCGCGACATTACCCCCTTAAATAGCATTATCTCAACTGCTGTGATTCATTTTCTTCAATTTTGGCCCATACTTCAGAGGTCAGAAACAAAGTTCCCCAAAATATACTTCAACTCATGCACCTGCTTAATTTATTAATAATAAATTGAATTAAATTCAATTAATCTAGCAATACATAAAAATTAAAGACATTCACTTCTAAATACTTATCAACCTTGCAAAAGACGGCATGTTGCAGAAAAAAATCAATTAAACAACCAATAAAATTATCCCAAGAAAAACGTGGAACAGCTATGGGGGAGGAGGGGAAATCCTTAAATTAGGTCACCCCACAATATACGCCAAACACGTGTATGTATGTACCATATAAACCATCACAGCTTATGATAAGGCATAGAGAAATATGATTACAAGACCGATGCTGATTACCAGTCCCACAACGATGCTGTCTCGCCGTTTTCGCACTTGGATTTTCTGCATGACGCTCTGAAGTGCTGGATACTTCTCTGAAATTAATGTTCACAATTACTTTATAGGGCCTTCTCATTATATATATGTATATATATATATATATATATATATATATATATATATATATATATATATATATATATATATATATATATATATATATATATATATATATATATATATATACATGGGCGGAGGGGGGTTTTAACCCCCCCCCCCCCAGAGGGCATGCTCACCCCCCCCCCCCCCAGAATGTTTCGAAGGTAGCTCACGGAGCAAAAATTAGTGGCTCACGAAGCGAAATTGGTGGCTCACGAAGCAAGAATAGCCGAAAAAGTTGCTCCGGTGGCTCACCCCCCCAGAATTCGCTAGCTGCCCACGTATGTGTGTGTGTATATATATCAGTCAGTCGATTTCTGAGAAAATCGAACGACGTCGCGATGGGTCAAAAAATAAAATTCGCTGAAACTTTGTCTATTTGTTAGTATTGGTGAGTCTACATACGTGCCAAAATATTATGAAATTCGGGCCATTAAATTTTTAGTTATGGCGTTTCAAAGTTTTTAGCATTTCAATGTTTTCGGCTGCTTGAGACGAAGCTATATTTTTTCTTTTAACTGCTCACTATACGACTTTATAGCTGCGTCTCTTAGCGTGATTCGCTCTGGTACGTATTCATGCTTCCCCGTATCCAAATGTTTCTCAAGATTTGCAAAGTTGCTATAAGACTTTACACATCCGGGTTCTGGACACGAGATTCCACGGTTCTGGACATTAACAAGTTTTTTCGCTGTTGTGCATTTATTCTTTTCAGTAACGTACAAACGCACATGTCTTTTGATAACTGCGGTCACGTAGTGTTAGTGGTTTGCTGATGTGGCTCTGCAGTAAAATGTGAAACTGTGAAGTTGAACTATTAAAACTTAAGGTGTAACAATTTCATTCACAATTTTTATTTTATAACCAACAAGCAATAAGCCACATCACTATAACCGACGAAGAAAGTGATGCTGCAAAGACTGCTGCAGGTTTCATTTCGCACTTACCTGACTATTAAGGAACAAGAAAATGATAAAAAGATATATACGCACAAGGCATATGTAAAATGAATATAATATTTTGCCATATACATATACGTATACCAAACTAAATAACATTATTAGAAATTGCAAAATTGCAATTGCAATCAAAAAACATAAACATAACCATCATCAAGTTAAAACCTAAATTTGTGGATGAGAAAAAGCTGCTTTACTAGAACTATTGTAACAAATAAAAGAAACGTTCATATTTGATGATATTTGTGCCATATTTCAGCTAAGAATACGTTACACATGTATGTTGAAAACGGTGTTTGTAAATTAGGTGTGACTATTTTACGCACAATGGTGTTGTTGAACCTGATCAAAATTTATGATATTTCAACGCATAACGAACTGACCTACGTAACCAAGAACAAAAACACACCTAATAGACACGTAAATCTTATTGATAGTATAACTAATGTTTGTTTTAAAGCGTTCAAGTTGTGCCAGAAAAGTAAGTCTTAATATACACATCAAAAATGAACACTTATTTCAAAAAGATGAATTTCGTACAAAAAAGCTTTGTAGTCAAACTTGTGTAACAGCCAGAGGTGCCCTTCTTTTTCCACAAAATTTGGCAGAATGTTGACAATATTTATTGACCTACATATAATAAAAAATTTGTGACCGCCCGAAACTTGTACTAATTTTATGGTACTTTTTTACTCCTGAATCGCCTGTCTAAGAGCTTACTGTTGAGAATTTCAAGAGTTATATGGACAGCCGAGGCCAAACCTACAGTCATAAAAAGTTCATAATTCCTTGCGCAATTATATTGACGTCATTTTGATATGCAAACCAATTTGCTACGCCAAGTAAGTGAGCAGTTAAAAGAAAAAATATAGCTTCGTCTCAAGCGCCAAAAACATTGCAATGCTAAAATTTTGAAACGCCATAACTAAAAATTTAATGGCCCGAATTTCATAATATTTTGCCACGTCCGTAGGCTCACCAGTACTAACAAATAGACAAAGTTTCAGCGAATTCAATTTTTCGACCCATCGCGGCTTCCAACATTGCCGGTTCGATTTTCTCAGAAACTGACTCACATATAAATTAACTATAATTAACTTTATACTTTATTCAACATAGGATTAATTCATAAAATTTTGCAAATTCATCCAGATGATACGGTTTGGCCGTTATATAAAGTTTCATAAACTTTCATCCGACAACTGAAGTTAATCTAGTTAATCTAATCCAGTTAATATAAATATTGCGAGGCTCCTAGTAAATTTAAACCTGGTTCATACTTGTCCTTAAAGAACGCAGAGACGAGCTGCGAAGAGAAAACGATAGGGACAAGATCACAAGAATAAGGACAAGTATGAACCGGACTTGAGGTGGCGCTCCGAATAACTTCCATAACTTTATTATCTTAGAAGTCGACGTAGGCCCTAGCTAGAATGAATTCCGTTTAAATATATTGACTTAGAAGTCGACGTAGGTTCTAGCAAGAATGAATTCCGTTTAAATATATTGAAGCCTGCTACAAAGCTCTGTTTCTGAGGGCCGGGTTCACACTGGCACTTGCACAAGCACAAGCACGGGCGCAAGCACAGCCGGCTCGCACTGCAGAAAATTCTCCCCGAGCACCGACACAAGCACAACGCTTGTTCAAAAATTTTATCTTTTGCACAAGCACAGCCAATCAGCGTAGAGATTTTGCAGCTGTCCAGTTTGTGTATAGTCATAAATGGCGCAAAATTAAATGGAAAAGTGTGATTTTGCGGAGTTAACCCTTGTCAAAATGGATCTTATATTTACTAAAGAATGTATTGAGTTCATTTTATTCTTCTTTCCTTTAATTTTGGTTCGTTTCATCTTTAAAATCGAATTGCGTTTTAGCTTTATTTTTGCCCTTCTTTATAGTTTATTTTCTTTCTTCCAT
>JASANF010004274.1:0-44175 GCA_030248245.1 Trissonchulus sp. WLG1_4 | reverse complement strand
GTTTAATCCATTTTAGGAATTGGCCCTAGGTATCTCTTGTGACTGCACCCATGAGAACTCAATGGTGGCTATCGTCGTGAACGATGTTGTTTGATTCACGATCACAAACATTGTTTAAAATTACGCGTTTTAAATGTCAAGCCTCCTATTCTAACATGCTTATAGTATAAATTTCGTGCGGGTAAAAAACGGAAAAAAGTTTACATAATTCGCAATGACTTCATGAGTATAAACAAATTTGTTCTGTCACGTCAAATCCTTCTTAAGGAAGCCATCTTAAGGATTTCAGCAAAAAATTAAAGTCTGATTGAAGTTCAAATTACTAGACTTTTCCTCCCACCCGGCTTCGCAGCTCTAAAGGTCCATAGTAGGGTGTCATGAGGTATAAATTAATAAACTCCACTTAGCCATGACTTCAAAGGAAAAGAAACCTTAGTAAATATATATATATATATATATATATATATATATATATATATATATATATATATATATATGTTATACCGATTAAATAAGTTGGGAATTATGTTTTGAAATCATTTATTCCTAGTTGACTACGTTTACTCGTAATGCCGGATATGGAAGAGTTGATTAATGAATGCTATTATTAGTTAAATAAATGGTTAGTTATTAAATAATTACCATTGCAGTCAGACCAATTTAAGCTACTGTAGCTTTTAATAGTTTAATCAATATCAACTAAAACCGGCTGCCATCAGCTTTGGTTAATATTATTAATAGTAATGACAAAGATAAAAAGTAAACGTAATGGGTAAAAAAGGTATAAAAGTAAAAAGAGGTGAAAAAGGTAAACAAGCAGCATACTGAAATAAGTTGGCCGACTAACTAAATCCTGTCTTGTGTTACTCGTTGAATATGTTTAAGATGAGCTGAATTTAATTTCCGACAAAGCCCATATAAACTGCTAGAAAACAATAAAATTATGCTGCCGGAACCGCAAAACGCAGTGCAATTTGTAAGCAATCGGTGTAGGTAAAACTAATGGAATTAAAAGCATTTTGTGAAGTTTCACAGCGGGGTCTTGTCAAAGTTGCGCAAAACTTGCAAAATGACAGCTCTGGTTGTCAGACAGCTTTAGGTTTAGGTTTAGGCAAAAAGTACCAGCCTTCTGCCTGATGTCTTTACATAATATTTTCAAATTTCATAAAATGCTAGAAACCATTTGATGAATTGGGTTTATCTGTGGTGATGAATTAACAATAATTTCAAGCAGGTTCAAGCAAGTTCCCAGCACTCGAAAACAAGCAGGCCCCAAAAGGGGGCAAGGTTCCTTTGCTGAGTGAAAATTCTACTTATTTTACCCATAGGATTTTAGCTTCGCTTTTACTTGTGTGTATTTCCATGCATAGAATGCACTAATACGTGTGAACATTAAACTTTTACATTGTTGAAATCACACTATAAATTCAACAATTTTCTCGAAAAGTCATTCCATAGTTGCTGGAACTGCTCGTGATTACAGCACGCAGTCGCATATTTGACAAAGAAAACTCCTGTCAAAACAGTTTATGCTGACAGAAACTGCTAATTTTTTTGCAAAAAAGCATAGGGGGGTCGAACCCTCGAAGTAGCATTACAACAACTTTGGGACTAGCGCTTTTGACCACTCGACTACGCTACTTCGATGTCTATCGTTGTTTGGTTATGACTATGTAGAAAAAATATGAAAACATACATCGTCTAGACAATAACGTGATTAGCATGTGTATGTAGTCGGAAAAATTAAAAATACGAGTTTTCAAATCACTGAATTTTAGCAAAACGACAACTCAATACGTAGGCAAAAGTGTTATTAAGCATTATGTCATCAGAAATTGAAGCCTTCAAAAAAAGAGCACTCAATTTCCATACTGACTTTACGTGTTAATCATATGCGCCTATCACCATGTGGCTGCCATAATAACACTGCACAGAGTTGATTTCAAAACAATAGTTCCTTCTCTAGAAGGAACAAAAATGATGGTAGTGTTTTAGGGTCGGAAAAGTTTCGTGCATTAAGATGAGTTTTTAGTTTTCATTACTTATTTGAAAGTTTCAAACAATACAGAAAACTGTTTTCATTTTAAAAAAGTGTTATGTACCTAGTTTATCGAGTGTCGTGACGTAATCGACACGTGACGTTGCGATATTGTTTAAGTTTAAAGTATTTCAATTTCAAATTACATACATATGTTCATGTGAATCTGTAACTCAAAAACTTCTTAAAAAAACTAACAAAAAAATATCCTTATCTGAATGGTGCTAAAAGGCTGTATTATTGCTTTTCATGTCTGAGTCCACGTCCGTGTCTGTAAGAGTAGTTTGATTCAGACTTCATTTGTGTACCGTAGACGTAAATTTTGTACAATAGCACGTTTTTGAATGTTTGGAATGTTTAAATGTTGAATAGAAAGATGATGCCCCAATTTCAAAAAAAGAAAGAAATGGAGGCGCCGGGAATCGAACCCGGGACGCCTGCTTCGAAGACAAGCATGCTACCACTACACCACAGCCCCCGAGTTTTATAGGCCCTATTTCTCATTTACAACATAAAAGTTCAAATTACAATGCCTCTAAGTTCAAATTTACAACAGCAGGATTGCACCAGACAAATGAATCGTAGAGCAATTGCAAATTGCTATATGAATCATATAGTATCAATCACATAAGTGCTAGTTTTAAGAGCAAGAGTGATCTCCCTCTGAAATTTAGCAAAAAACAAAGACCAATCTTCAGCAAAACACAAGTCCAAAGTTTTAAGACCTTTAAAAACCGTTGCGCCAGACACTTTTTTCAAACTCCACCTCACCCTGGAGAATAGTCACGTAAAGTCTGTCCACAATTATAAGCAAAAGTTAATTACCACAAAATTTAGCCAAGAATGCCTAATTAGTTGGACATGAATCTTTCATTTCCCAAGGGAACCTACACAAGTCGAACGGAAAAATTCTTTACCGATAAAAAGTGAGCACCGAGTCAAAGCGCAAAATGTTGAAAAAATTAGAACAAAGACTCAAGCGTGTAGTGTTTTGTAAAAAAATTTACGAGTTGAAAAATAGATACAGAAAAATAAAGCATAGTAGAAAAAATTCTATATCTACGTAATCAAGAGTCAATGTCTGAACTGCACGTCTTCTTGAAAATTTAACGAGCTAAGCTTGCGCCCATTAAATATGATGTGTTAATTCAACACGTAAACAAACCAGCCTCTCAGATCATCACATTATGACACCGCCGTAACTGCTGTATACTAGAGTTCGCAAGCGGGTCGGGTCGGGTCGGGTCGGGTTGAAATTTCTTGACCCGCGGGTTGAGCGGATCAGTTCGGGTCAAAAATTTGGGTATAAATCCTAGATTTGACGTTAAATTTTGCCATTTTGACTGTTTTCTCGAGCTAATAAACTCTAGCACAATGACTATTACTAGACTAGAGATTCGCGGAGCGTATTACCTACACATCACGAAGAACTAACAACAGAAAATTGACAAGAAAGTTTTGTATTTGAGAGTTTGTATAGCAGCTTGACCAAAAGTCGGGTTGGTTCGGGTCGGGTCAGGTTGGAATCTATGTCGGGTCGGGTCGGGTCGGGTCAAAAAATGTCGACCCGTTGCGAACTCTACTGTATACAGCGCTTCTTTGAAGAGTTTCTCAGGGAAACATTTCAATCATGTACTGATGTATTTCAAGTGACGTGTATCGAAAAGAAAGAATGGCATAGCTCAGAACATCGAGGAACATCGGAAGTCCATCGGAACTCTTTATTTACAAATGCTAAAAGCCGAACTCGACCAAAGACTATTAAGGTGGTAGTGTCGCCAAAGCAGTTTTGCTCATAGGCTGCAAAATGAGAACTTTTTGCTTTGAAATTGTACGTTCACTGAGAAACTAGTGAAATGCCATATGGTGTCAAATAAATACTGCCAGGCACTAGACTACCACTATCTTCCAATATTTTTAACCAATCACCATTTGTGAGCCAGACATCACACAATAGAGACATAAAAGTTCAAAATATGAAGCCAGATATCAGATTGGCCAGCTTGTGAAGTACATGTAATGTTTGGACGCACAATTTTTTGCCACACATAAGAAAAGTGAAAAATAAAGGTTCGTTTTTCGTTTGATTTCAAAATAAGTGTCTAATTTTTTTTACAATTCATCATTATTGCTGTGAGTAATTTACAGGTTACGCACAGTTTCACAGTTCAAACAGACATTACTGCACAACCACTCAAGCATTTTTTATTAAATTTTGTGTGCATAAACTAGAGCATATGTGCTTTTACTTTGTGTAAAGAATCGAAACAAAAAGTTTTTTAATTGTGATGAAATTATCGAATGTGAATAGGTTTTCAAAACGTCATTTTTACGACTTTGCGACTTCATTGCTAACTGTATGCTGCATCAATTTTTCTGAAACTTGGCGAATATATTTGCCTTGAAACATATTTTTAGAATATATAAAGAACATTGACCTATCTTTTACTGAAAATGCTTTATAGTCGCGCAAAATCGACCGCTTTCGCGACACTACCCCCTTAATACTTCCAGTCGTCACTGAGAAGAAGCTTTGAAAACACGTTTACTAAAGTCGGACCAAAAATTTCTGGGCACTAGGATAACAAGCTCGTCTGCTGAGTAAGAAGTGTACCTCCTGATTGAGTACTGATCATGACCTTGGAGTGTCGATATTCCGCAGGAAATATTAAACGCGGCCATAACCGCGCATTAGAGCAACTTTTTGGCAAAGAGTGAAACATAAAAGAAAAGATTGTCATTTTTGGACGAAAGGCTAGCTCTTTTGGACGATAGGCTAGCTCTTGTTTCTATTTAGTTCTGTTTGTCTCAGTGGCTAAAGCGTATGTAAATCACTGAAGTCTCAAAATTGTAAACCTACTAATAAAACTAAATTTCATTGAATATAGTTAACTATAGTTTATTAAAGATATTATGTTAGCTGCCGACTGGCCAGCTTAATAATCACTGTTCTTGTTCAAGATAAACTGTAGTCGCAACAGCTAAGAATAACATATAGGTATGTGCACAGCCAGGGTCGCTGGTTGAACGTTGTAAAATTCCAACGTAGAATTTTATTTCATTTCAGTTTATTTTAACGCTCTAATTGCTCTTTCGTGTTTTTGTTCCTTCTAGAGAAGAAACTATTGTTTTGAAACTAACTGTTCGCAGCGTTAAACGCTGCTGAGCAGGCTGCATAGCCTATATGTTTTGTGTGTGTTTTCAGCCTGGGAGTTGGCTGCTGATTTTTGTCTGCGCATATCATAAAAATCAATAATCGATGTAGAGTGTTGTAGTGTGCTTTTTCAGCCTCGGCACCGTAATGTTACACCAGCAGTATATAAGAGCCCCTGGATAACACTGTTCATCGCTTCTTAGAGCTGATGTGCTCAGCTCAGATCAAAGCGTAATTTGGGCTGAATGGCTCGCTGCAGCGGGATGCTTAAGATCCTGTAGCACTTTTTTGTAAATGTACGTACATACGTACAGTACCGCTCAGAATCACCGACCCCTGATTCCGGAGTCAGACTCCGGAGTCAGAGTCGGAGTCATGATTCCATTGACGTAACGAACGTCAAAAGTTTTGACCATTAATCAACAGTATCAGTTTCGGTGGAATCAGTCTGACTCCGGAATCAAGGAGTCAGTTTGATTCCAGCTGACTCCGCATTTGCTCGGATGTTTTAGCTAAAGTAAAGTTTTGTTAGTGTTTCCAAAATCAAGCTGGTCAAAGCGTCAGCTATTAATTTTATTGCGGAGGGGGGTGCTGATGTGAAAAAATTGTAGGCAGTTATATCACAATGTAATTGCTTAAATACTGATCACTGCTAGTTGGACTACAATTAATATGTATTGAAGTGATTTTGAAAAAAAATACATATTTATAATTATATTGTAAAGTGATCTCCTCTTTTTAAATTAACAGGTAAAAAACGATAGGGTGACAACTACTTCTGAAGCTAGAAAGTAAGCATACTACAAATAAATGCTAGCATTGAAGCACTATAAGTTGTAGTTTTAAATGCTTTTACATGCAAACAGAATTCCATAAGAAATCTAATTTTATGCTTCTGTATATACATTACATAAATATATGCTTGATATTGCCATATTAATCACTGTCTCATTTTATAGGCAGTGTTTTTTTTGTTTTTAGGCATTTTGGGCATTTGTTTATATGCTGCTGTGGTTAAATTAAAATGCATTTAAAGATCATAGATGCACATAGGAGGGCTAGGGGTATCCATTCCCCCACCTTCAGACAGCATGCACCCCGCTTCATCCCTCCACCTCCCTCGGATTGCCGTAAAAGTGCACCAAAATTGAATAAAAAAATTGAAATTCGGATGCGGTCAAAAAAGTGCCGCAAAAATGAGTTAACAATCGAAAAAATGCCAAATTTTTCCGGCTGTCGCTAAAAATCAAAGAAAGCAGGACCACCCTTTCTCCGCCGGGGTTGGCAGCCCCCCTTGCCGATTGCTCCCGTTACCTAAATAAATGCACTTTATGTTAATGTCTGGTCCTGGTGCTTGTTTCAAGAAAGTGAAGTTTGCGGCTGGGTTTTCAGTCAAATAACTCACAAAACAATTATGTTATTAAACTATGGAAATGGAAAATGGGTCATTTGGTGGCTCGTTTTCCAAGTGTATAAGCAACTAACAGTTTCAATGCAGGTAAACAAATCGGCTTTACAGCCTAGGTATGTGTCATTTAAACTTTGAAATACGTTTTTTTACACATTTTTATTTGACTGTTATTTTGGAAAGAGGGGTTCACTTTACAATAAAATTATAAATATGTATTTTTTTCAAAATCATTTCAATACATATTAATTGTAGTCCAACGTGGAGTGATCGGTATTTAAGCAATTACATTGTGATATACTGCTTACGATTTTTTCACATCAGTACCCCACTCCGCAATAAAATTAATAGCTGACGCTTCGACCAGTTTGATTTTAAAAACACTAACAAAACTTTAAGTACTTTAGCTAAAACATCCGAGCAAATGCGGAGTCAGCTGGAATCAAACTGACTCCTTGATTCCGGAGTCAGACTGATTCCACCGAAACTGATACTGTTGATTAATGGTCAAAACTTTTGACGTTCGTTACGTCAATGGAATCATGACTCCGACTCTGACTCCGGAGTCTGACTCCGGAATCAGGGGTCGGTGATTCTGAGCGGTACTGTAGGTAGTAGGGTAAGTACCTAAGTTACGCAATGTAGTGCACAGCAGGGGAATAGATACAATTCAATTAAACTTGAAAGGTAGACACCGGGGAAGGAACATTGCCCCTTTTGGGGCCTACTTGTTTAATATAGACTGCTTGCTGAGTCGCTTCACTTTATTTACGTTTCAGTAGACACTTCATTACATCAACTTCTTCTTAACGGCCGGCTTAGCTCAGTTGGTAGAGCGTCCGACTATTAATCGGAAGGTAGGTGGTTTGAGCCCACTCCGGCAGTCATTTTTTGAAAATTCATTATACCGCTCTTCTGCTCTGCAGGCAGTCAAGCACTACAGAATACGGAATACGGTAGCTGATCGACCTACCTGCCCTTCCAGTGTTAATTAACACTAGAAATTTGACCTACCCAAAAATACATAGGACTCAGAGAATCTGAATATAGTATATACGCGGCCCCTGAGGGGGCCGCGTAAAAAGACACACGCGATTTCATTACGAAAAGAACGAATTGCCAGCATTACGAGTACAGCGAGCAGTCACAACAGTCACGCCACCTGTTTTGTCTTAGGGTTTAGCAATTTATCGTTCAGAGCTCAATACAAAATAATCACAAGCAATTATTGACCGTCAAGATTTCACAGACTCTATAAATCATCAGATTTTTCGCTTATATTGTAAAACGCAACTGGCTTTGACAGAACGAATAGACGGTCTAATCGGGTAGAAAGCTTAGCGAAGAGTTTTCCTTCAAACGCTAATTTTATTTCATCTTATTATGATACCTACTATCGACAACAAGGGTGATAAAGAGCCATATGCCGAAATAAACAAAAGTAATAATACCCTAAACCAACTAGAAAATATGAACATAGATATATGAACTGCTAACATTAGCAACCATTTTGGCTTAAAATGAAAATGGGTTCGTTTAACAGAAATTAATTAGCTGTGGCAAACAACATGGCATATTTTTTACTCATCCTATGTGGCTTAAATTTTTATTGAAGTTTGAGAAAAATGCTTTTAGCTGCTTCTTTTTGCGTCTTTCAATCATTGAATTGCATCGTTTGCAATCAACAATTTAATAAGTAACTTAATAAAATAAGTACTAAACATTTTTGACAAAAGGGGCCATTCAGTGGCCCCCTCCATCAAAAAGTTATGGCTTAAATTCAAGTTATAGTGAGAAGATAAACATGAAAAATCACAATAAATTATATAATTCGTCTGTTATGCTAAAAAACATATGACTGGGTCTAGAACGACTTGGGTTTTGTGTCATGCCGAAAGTGTCGAAAGCCAATCGTATCATAACTGCTATAACTAAGCTACTTTCAGTTTGAGGTGGAAAGTTGATAAAAATTTCATGATTCTGCCTAACCAAACCAATTTTTGCCAGAGCCGGGAAATAAAAATCTTCAATTATTGATTGGGGCAACAGATAATGTGCGTTTGGCGGAATTCGTAACGCGATACGGCTTCTAAGGCAGTTATGAAATGGAAGAATGCAAAGACCGTTAATTGAATTTATGAACATTGGGTGCATTTCAAGCTAAAGGTCTTGTCTTGTCCATAACTGTAAAAAATTGTCCATATGCGAGGAAAACCGACGCAACAGTGATTCTTGTTGTAAGTCATATTGACAGGTTTGTGGAGTTGAAATAGCTAGTTTTGCTTTTCCCAGCAAGTTAGTGAAAAACCAACCCACTGACAAATGGAAAATAAAAAATAAAAAAAATAATAAAAAATACAATAACAAAATAACTCACAAAAATACAAATAATAGATAAACTTGACTACTCGATCCGCAATGCTCAAGTCTATACAAACTGTCAGGTGTTGAGACAAAGCAAAACAGAGATATGCTTTTAATATGTTAAAACTGTCCTATCGGAAGGGTCAGCAATTGACCAACAAAACCAACTTTTAATATTTTAAACAAACTAACAGGCACCAAAAAACTATATTTTACGGTTAAATGTTTAGAGTACGGCTGCCTCTATCTGTTCTCTTGGTCAGTGTAACATGGCAACTCAAATAAAGCCCAGGCATAGAGTTTCTGCAAGCGAAATTTACAGCTACAATTAAGTGGTTATGAAGGTGAAATAGCGTGACATACATAGACTAAGAATGTACCACTAGGAATAGAACACGGTCTTGGAAAGGTTACCAGCAAAACACAAACGAATTTGTGCTCACATGTCGAACACTTTAATCCCTTTCCCTCCTGAATTTTTTGAATTGCACTAATGCCAAGCTGCGGCTGGGATTTGATCCGCTGCCACAGACTAAGCATGCTTCCACCTTTGTGGCAGAACTGTCACGCCAGACCACTCGGCCACCAGCTCGCTTCACTTGGATACCTAAGGCATCCTCGTGAAGTAACTGATTCTGTGAAACATCAGGCCGACAGGTTTCACTTGTGTGACATAGTGCCAATAGTAGTTTTGAAGCCACTGTGGGAAGGAAAGGGTTATACCTAAGCAATGACACTAAGTGAGTCATTTTCGATGCACTTTCTGTTACCATATATCGACAAATATTAGTCGAAACTATTTTGTCAATTCTGCACAGCAGCTGACCAAAATTGGGCCTTGCATGTCTGTATTTAAGGATGAAGACGGGGTTCGTAAATAGTCTATTTTTATTATTGTAATGAAATTCAGTATATTATATTTATTTCTTATCCTATGACAAAAAACTTACCATAATGTTGCCAAACAAGCCAATCAATCAATACAAATCGTCCGGATAGTGCAGTCGACCGGAATGTCAAGATAATAATAAGTCTGACTCAATAATCTGCTAAAACAAAACACATTTTTAATGAGCCTCGTAATGAAGAAATGTCATCCTACGCAGAAAACTAATCAAAAAAAGTTCGTGGTTCCGCGTGATGCACTAATAACAGGTTAATTCTACAGTCAAGAAAAAAAGTTAAATTTAAACCCCTTAGACGAGTTAAAATCCTGTGTTGATGACACGTGGCACTGTTAAAATACATCCTAAAACATTTCATTTCAATTAATTTTTTAATTTATATATTACATTTTAATTAATTCTTTATGGAACTAATAAATTATTATTTAAAATAATGTCATTTTATGACACCAATAAACATAAACACGTAAAAATAATCATATATTCATTTATTTTCAATAAATCCATAATTTAGGTTTGCACACTGTCAAGTACATAGTTAATAGTAGCTTTTATCTTGCTCTTATTGAAGTTAATTATAGCATATATTCAATTTAGATGATTGAAAAATAAAAAACCGTGCTCTGTGACAGATAATCCGAAACGTCGCATTTCTGAAGATTAATTCGTCTTATTCTTCATTCTGATTCTGTATTTACTGATTTATCTGATTCGGTATTCTAGTTAGTATATGATAAATATATCAACTAAAATTCACCAAAAAGAGTTAGTTAGTTAGTTAGTTAGTTAGTTAGTTAGTTAGTTAGTTAGCTAGTAAGTTAATAAAACAGATAAAAGTTTACAAAAGAGCTTTCAGGTTGAGCTAAGGAGATTCCAGAGTTTAAAACAAGGAAAATTTGGAGACGTCGAGAATTGAACCGTCTCACGTCGACATTAACGCTACGCATTAGAGCCTCGTCTCATACGTATGGGTTATTGCACTGGTTGGCGTGCTATAAATGATTTATACATACGCATGTTTCTGTGAAACTCCGAGTGCAGTACTTCTGAGTACGCAAAGTTTACGACAGGTTTCGCATGCCCCACGTTATAAAAATCATGTTAGTAAACAACATTAAGAAAAGTGCACTATCCAAAGTGTGGCAACATTTCATTTGAATTTGACACTTCAAAAAAGTGAAACTAAAAAAATGAATAAATTATTTGAAATTTGAACAAAATTACAATTTCGACTTGACATAGACCAAAAATGTCTCATGCTTAGGACCTTTTCATAAATTATTATTATCAACTTAGGTTAACTATTGTCTACTTCATATCTCAAAATGAAATAACAATAACTAAAAAAAGTTCATACAATGTTGCACAATGTCGTGCCTTGTTGATTGCGTTTACTTGCAAAGTTTCATATTAAACTTCTATTAATTCAATATCGACCCTTGATGCTAAGTTACTGAAATAACGTTTATTATAAAAAACGCCAATAGAACAGTTATAACTTTAATTTGTTATAGCAGCTAATGTCAGGCGCCGCCGTATTTAAATCCTGAGCTTTTTTTGACAATCGTAACAAACAGCTTAGTGCACAGGGACCCAAGAACGAATTGAACCCTTGATGAAAGCAGAAAATAACCATGAATTATTTGTAATCTAAGCAAAGCACTCAAAAGGGAGCATTAAATGCTAATTTGACAGGCATGAACTGCGTGTCTCTCTATTCAAACAAAATGCCTCATATACTTCAAAGAAAGTAGATATGGACAAAACCCTCTACCCGAGCTCTTTTGAATTTCGTCCTGCTATAATGGAATTTAAATTATGTATAAAGAAAAAATCTTTCGAAAAAATATATGTGTTTTTGGTAATGCTGGTTTGAAATACTATAAAAATTGATAGGATTCAGAAACTAATTTTGAAATCAAACTAGAACTTATTTTTAAAAACCAAATTCAACATAGTAAGATAAATTCTGATAACTAGGGTTTGCAAATGGTGTTTAACTTTAGATTCAGTCCAACCCACTCTTTCCAAATAAAATGGAACGTTCATTGTCATTAATTGTAACTCATGTCTATTCGACTTACTATGAACACTAGTTGAGTACTTTTGTGAATTTCAGTCGATTGGTTAAAACAAATTTTAATTTAATCCGTTTAATCCAACTCAAGAATTGGTCAAGCGACAAACTAATTACAGAGGTCCAATGTCGGTTCGAAAAGGTCGCCAGAACTATTTTGTCATTGTCAATCAGGAAAATTATCAAAAACACTGACGCATGTCAAAAGCTGCGCACGGACAAAAATCTGATCACGCTATTTGTTCATTTTCCCTGCTGAGCTGAGCTACCGAACTCTAAGGAGCCCGAACTTTCAGCTAATTTTATCGTAAAAGTTAGTCGTAAATAGTGGTCTTTTATGTAGACTTTGCTTATTTAGAATACTAAAAGACACCAACCGATTCCATTGGATCACATATGTCGGCGGCAGATAAAATGAAATCTGTTCAAGTACAAAATATACAATGATCATGTTTTTAACTTAAAAAGTATTGAATTTATTAATTGACGTCATTTGATAATATCAGCAAACATAAATAAAACTTGACACTTAAAATCAAAATCATTTAATGTAATTTACAACAAAAAACAATAAAGCATATAATAATATGTATATATAAAATAGCTGCACGAGACTTTTTTCTCAGAAAGCTTATTGATAATAAAAGCTAATTATAACAAAAATATGCAAAATGTCATCATTGCGAACGTAATCATAATTCAAAGGAACTATGATTGAGAGCTAACAGAAAAAGAATAATATATCACAGGAAAATTTGCATGTAAAATGAGCTTGATCCTAAAGTGTTATTAGGCAATGAGTGTTTAGGAAATAGACAGTCAAAGTAGGTAGCTAAGTCAAAGACCCAACTAATGTTTACTTCTACCAAACTTTTTAAGTAAAAAGCAATGACAAATATAAGAAGAAACAAAACGTTCCAAAATGTGTTTCACCTGCTTGTAATTAGTTAAATGCTTATGGTAAAGGGAAAGGTAAATGCTATGTATATAAAAGTATATACACCATAGACGTAACGTTTGGTTGACCCAGCCATGGGTTGCGGTGCTTATCTCCGTTCTCTGACCCTGGCGCTGCGCGGGTGTGACCTCACAAGCGATAACATCGGAGGAGGGAATCAGCCATTCGGGCAAATGGCTTTCAAAGACCCCTGTTACCTTCCTACATACCTATGGTGCCCATTAAACGAGCCCGGTTAGCAGGAGCACGCGTGACCTTTAGTCTCTACTCAAGGAAATTTTGTAAACCTGGTGGGTCGGATTTGACCTGCCGACCTATGGGTTAGCAGTCCAAGGCCCTAATTAATTTGTTACGGCAGGTGCCTTATGAAGAAAAGGTACACTTGGATCATGACACACACTTTTTGGGATTTTGGAGAAATTCACACAGGTTTGACGAAATATGGATAAACCATGTCAGGCGATTAATGACAGCTCAGCATTGGCCCAGTAGCTCAAATGGTAGCGCTCTGTTCAGACAGAGGTCACATTCTCCCCGGCTGATGCAGTGTAGTTTGTAAGAATCCCCTTTATTCTACTTGAGCAGCAAGAAATAAACATGCCAAAAGTATAAGCCAAATGTTAGCCTAGTGAAATCCCTCTCTGCTAATTGGGCGTTTTGATTAGCTTGCATTGTCTTGACATGCTGCTTTCAAGAATTCATGATTAATATTAAAATTATTGTCTTAACTGTAGGAAAATAAGTTAGTTAGATAACTATTTGAAAAGCTGCACAAAACTTTAGCTTTATACACTTTTCTACGCATACAGGCATTACACAAAACAGACCAGTTAAATTACCACATGGATAAAGCATTCAGTTTGACGAACATTTTTGAGTTTTTGGGCTGTTTTAAGGCCTCAAAATTGGAAATAAAATTAGACATTGAAAAAATGATCGGAAATTTTTGATTTCAAAAAATAAAAGTAGGACTAAAATGCTGTAGTCAAATAACAAAAATAACTGGCAAGCAGGCTGAAACTATCGGGAGTCGCAAAGAACCTGCTACCACTCAAAAAAAGCACGAGTCTTGTCAGGTTTTAGGCCTAGATTAACTTGTTTTGCACCTAATAGATCACAAAAACTGTTGATGGCGACTGCGTTTTAGCAAACTATGACCTCAAACACCGACGTATGGGGAAAACAAAAAAGACAACAAGATCCTGTCAAGTCATGGCGCGTCTAGAAGCTGCTACGAGCGTCAGTTATCGTCTGTAAACAAGTACTCAGGTTGGATTGGATTTTTTGCAGAATAACCTCCGGCTAATCAGGTGAAAATATAGCCACGCCAGATTTCATAGTTGCGCACAGGACGGGAACACGTATGGATGTAAAAAGTTTTGTAAGATTTGAGGCCAGATACTGATATATTTACGATATAAAGAATAAAACGACCCAAAAACCACCAAGCTAGGCTTACACATTCATCAATTTTAGTCTTGTAAAAACAGACAACACTAGGTTGTACTTACAGTTTTTTTACTTAAGATGTTTCATAAAATTTTAGCGAGCACTAACCTAAGTCCATGTAAAGACTGTTTAACCTATCTTGAAGCTGACTTGTGCTCTTAAATATGAATTAAAAAAGTCAAGCTACTTGAACTTTAATTCAAACACAGCCAAAACTTATTTCCAACTAGCAGTTTTTTATTTTCAACTTTCTGTGAAAAAGGCAAAAGCCCAGAACAACACGTCACAATTTCATGATAGTGTTATAATTTATAGCCGCGGCATAGTTTTCGGGTTATTTTTCATTGTTCTAGACAGTGAGGGCTGTGGAGTGCCAACGCCTAGTGGGTGACTCCAGGAACTTGCTGAAGCTCTTTAAAGCCGTTCCATTTCTGGGGACCACAAGATTTATATCTAACTGTTATTCGTATCAGGCTATCATGCGGCCCAGATAGAAAAGGTTGACGGCACGCTTTCACAAAGCTTGTTTAACTAAGGGCCAATTCCTAAATTGGATTAAACGGATTAGATTTATATTAGTTTTGCTAATAACACAGCACAAAATTAAAATAGCCGGCAGAAATTTCGCCCTACATGGCTTACATACACTATCTCTGTGTGTGCCAAGTTTCAGTACATTACTTTTAACTGACGCTGAGTTATTGACGAAATAAAGTTAAATCAAATCCGTTAAATATAATTTTAAATAAGGCTTATAATAAATAATAATAAATATTCTTTCTAAGAATAAAAACTCAAACACGAGACCGTTCGAAATTTTTTTTAGTCTAAAGTTAAACACCTGTTGTGATTCCTAATCATTGTAGCATACGCTGCTGGCAGTAAAGGGTCCATACAAACCGATTTAGCGGCATAAAAAGTATAGATTGAAGCTGACTTATGCACATGTGACTATACCCAACAAAAGTGGCTAGCACACTGCACATAGCCAAATTATCACATCAAATATAGTATAGAGCTTGTTACGTTAGCTAAAAGTTTGATCAACCTTGACGAAAAAGTTATGCAAGGGCCAATCCTAAAATGGATTAAACGGATTAGATTAAAATTTGTTTTGCCAGTAAACTCATGACATAGTTTATGAATTTATACGAAATTTCCGATAGCAACTATTGGTAGCTACTCCCGCTTGTGCACAAAATTTTTTAAGCCTACCTCAACATTGAGATAAGTTATTAGGCAAACAAATTTTAATCTAATCCGTTTAATCCATTATAGGAATTGGCCCCAAGATAACACAACCAAGAAAGCTAGGGCAAAGTTCTTTTGTGGAATTGAACTGTTTACAGCATCAGTGTATGTAAAGTGTATACTTTGCACAGCGGCTAACTGATTTATTCAATATTTTAAATTTTTATTTTTAAAATTTATATACCTGACGAAAAATACACGCCTGACGAAAAACATCAAAATCCAGATGGTAATCTAAAAATGCAACATCGTGAAGATTTTAAATCGTAGCTAAAAATACTAGACTACACTACTAATTAAAATACAGATATGATGCTGTAAGCATTAGTGTGTTTAGTTATGGTTCAGTCAGTAGTTGCTGTTTACCGATACTATTATCGTTTAATAAATACTAATAATATAAGCGTTGTTTTTGTTGTAAATTTTATCAGGTGCTACTTTAAAGTTACAAAAACTTCAGTCGAATTAGTATTTTTCTAAACAAAGCAAAGAGTCTTCTCAAAGTCACCATATGACAGTGCTAAAAATAGTTACATGTGTACATGTAATCAGTCTTAACGGTAGGTTATATTGAATCATCAGGCAGAAAGTACAGATTGAATTATGGAAAGTGCACGACTAACCAGCAAAACCAAAAAGGCATAATTCCACACGCTAATATCAGTATAGAGAAACAAAACACAAAGAAAAGAAGACTGTTGAAACTTGTGCCGAAAAAAACAACACGAACATAATCTCAACTAAACCTGACCAAAAATATAACAACGTCAATTCAAGCGGACACAACCTGATAAAATTGTCAGGCTCACGGACCAGCAAACGGACATGACAATTTTTTTCATGAGAAAATCAGCTTTTTCATTCAAGCGGATTTGTTTTTGTTTTTCGTAACGAAAAAATGATGAAACGGTTAAAGCGCATAAAAAATCAACACAAAAACTTAACTATAGGTAGATTGTACATACACAAAATGTTTTGGCATCAAATTGATCAAATCAATTGTTTATTGATAGTCAAAGGTTAGCGTGGTTAAAGTAAAATTAGTTTGCAACTTGTAGGTATTCAGAAACTTCTTTAGTGCTGTTTCTAAAGAACCTAAACTAATCGTAAAATCTCAAATTGCAAAAATTACTTCAAATACCTCACATAAAAGAAAATAGTATAAACGTCAATCGACAGATGCTTTTGTCAAAATAAATGCAAAATTAAGCCTCCGTTTTCACCTTTGAGCATGACATTCCTACTCAAACTTAGCCACTTCTTAAAGTGGCATTTTTCAAATACTTGTCAGTTGAACTAACATTTTCTTTGGACTTCATTTTTTTGTTTGCCGGATTAAACAGACTGGACTTATTTTGGAAACGAGGTTTAGGAATGGCAAATCGAACTGAACAGATCAAAATTTTATTCCGAACCCATTCTTAAATGTATAACAGGGATAACATTACCGTACATATCAAAAAAGTCAAGTTCGTTTTATTCATATTTTAAAATGGCTTTCGTAAGCATGATCTTTAAGCGGTTTAGTCCGATTAAAATTAACCCTTTAATCCGGTAAAGCAATGAACCCTAAGCCAACCCTACACAGTGGCAAAAAACAGGCAAAAAGGTTCAAGTTGACAACAAAACGTATATAAACCAGTAAGAACAAGCCTAGAATTTCAGAGTACAGCAATTTAGCACTCAGTTACAGCATAAGACGTGGAATTCTATCACCAGAAGAGCAGCTTAGGCTTGGAGGCCCGCAAATGTGTGTGGAGAAGAAGGACCTCTGTCTAATCTGGCTGAGGCGAGTAGCCCTGTCAAAAGAAGAATTTAAACAGACGGCACAAGGGCTGTCAGAAGCCATGCTTACAAGTGTCCAGCTTACTAACAGACCTAGCGGGAACAAAGGGGGACCACACCAGAACTTTGTTAATAGTAAACTTTTGCGCGAGATTTTGCCAGTTTTGTAATCCAAAGGTATGGACAAAACGTCCTCATCTTGGATAGGAAATATACAAACAGCGATGTTAGATTTTACCTTCAAAACTTAACAAATTTTATGCCATACTTTGTGTTTTTTAGCAGTCCGTCAAATCAAGTATTTTCCACATAGTTAACGGCTGTGAAAAAATGGGACGTTCAATTTTGAAGTTTATAATGTAATTTTTGTCCTTTTTTTGACCCTTGGCCCCCTCACGCGTACGGGAGGAGTCTAGAAAGCAGTCTTGTACACAATGCCCCAAAGGGTAACACTCAGCCGGCTATGTAGCCATATTGTCTCGGTGACTAAATTAACTTGCTATATTATTTATGCATGCCATTGGCTTAATCAAGGTTCATACTGCTTGTTCAACACTGCTGTTGATTACTATAGAATAGGGCGCTTTGGTACTCGTGGTGGGTGTGGTAAATAAGAATAAGGGCCAATTCCTAAAATGGATTAAACGGATTAGATTAAAATTTGTTTTGCCAATAACTCATGATATCGTTTATAAACTTATATGAAATTTGTTATAGAAATTATGTGTAGCACCTCCCGCGTGTGCACAAAATTTTTTAAGTCTACCTCAACATTGAGATAAGTTATTAGGCAAACAAATTTCAATCTAATCCGTTAAATCAATTTCGGGAATTGGCCCTCAGAAACGTTATGCGGATGGTTCCAGACCTAGGTATGCTTTTATTTTACGTTTCGGTTTAGCTTAGGCTGTAGTTTGACTGGCTAAGTAATCAATAAATACAGTAAGTAACAATAGACTCTCACTAGAAATGAACTTGCAGATATCGAATTATAGAAATCAACAATAACAACGCATGCAAACTCATAAATCATGGTACTAAGCGCTCAACCGTTATGCAGAAATTTCAAACGCAATTAGGCTAACCAGGCGTGAGGTTGTGTGCATTGGATTAATAAAGTATACAATTCTGCCTAGCTCAGACCGGCCAAAGTAAACTGCACCCAATTATCTGCCACAATGGAACCTTAATTGTTGGCTTACATAATTGCCACAGGAGCGACACGGCCTAGGAGCTAAGTATGTCTGGCTACTGGGGAGGTAGGGCTGTGGAGGCAGAATAAACAAATTCATAGCTGTTGACGGTCCAAGCAATGAACCTGAATGTTTTTGAAATGCTTTTTGTTGTTTAAATTGGTTTTTCTAGACGTTCTTACAGCGGTTAAAAGCGGTTTTATATGTATTTTACTGGATCTGCAATGGATGCGGTGACAGAAGGTTTTAGACATGGCCGCTTAAAGCCCGGTTCAAGTTTGATTCTGGATTTTGTGTGATACGGATTGAGATTTGAAGACGACTCTAAAAAACTAAATGAAGAAGAAAAACTCAGGCAATAAAAAAACAAGGTACATATAAAAGGGAAAAACAAAAATAAGTGTATCAAAAAACTAGCAATAAAATAATCTATTACTCCACGAGGCTTAAACGTTTAAGCAACCACGTTTTTAACCGTCAAAAAAAGTCCATCGTTGGTATAACCTAGTCTGGACAAATCCCAAACCCCAATCTTCTTTATATATTAACGCACCAGAACCCCATTTTACCAGTTCTAGCCATAAATGCAATCAGCTTAGGAAACAAAACTAAGGAAATGAGTGTTATTGCGTAGCCCACGAGAGACTTTTATAAGGTATGCTAAGGTGCATTAATTTTTATAACTTTGTGCCCTCACTCACATGAATAAGCAAGGAAATTAAGCTTATTAAATTTTCCTTCACCCATCCATTAGTCACTATGAAATATTTTTTGCGTTATGGGAATAGTTTAATTTGCGTGATAAGCCATTAGGGAAGTGTCTGCACCAAAAAATACAAAGAACGTGCACGAAAAAAGTAAAGAAATGCTGCATGAAATAGCTAAAAAGTGATTTATTGATTTTCTGAGGAGGTCTTTTGTACGACAACCGCCAAAAGGATTTAGGAAGAGATTTAGGAAGATTTGTGTTTGATTCAGGAAGAGTGTCCGGACCTAGACAGTAGTATAGCGTACTGGTCGGAGGACTCTTTGGGTAGGATACGGGTACGGTACGTGCCAATCGTGCAGGGTACGTTCGTGCATGCGTGTTGCTAGCCTGTCTGTTTTAAGGGCATTATTTTGTTTTCACATTGTACGTACATATATATTTATATGATTATTAATGAAATGTAATAAAAAAGTGTTTTTACGCGGCCCCCTCAGGGGCCGCGTATATACTATATTCAAATTATCATTCTCCTACGTTGATTCGGGTAGGTCAATTTTCTAGTGTTAATTAACACTAGAAAGGCAGGTACCTCCCGGCTTCTCTCTACCTATGCATCTACCTAACTTGAGAGGATGGATTTTCAGCCATGACACAATTCTCGCATCGAACTGCAAAACTGAAAGCGCCGGAGTGGGATCGAACCACTAACATTACGATTCTTAATCCAAAGCTCAACTGAGCCAACCGGTCGCTGATAAAATGTAGAAAGCAACAAAACTTCATGGAGCTAATCAGCAGAACTACTCTTTTTTACGCGCTCCCCTATATTTAGCATTTTTTACGATCTTTGTTACGATTACCGATTTTTGTTACCATACTTTGTTACTGATGCCAAAACTGAAAATAAGCTATTTATTACTTAATCAATAATTTCTTCTGAATTTGATTTTGCTTCTTCTAAATTTCTAAGTTCCATTAAACAGAATTATTTGTCTACACTACGGTAACGGTACTACCTAATGCATGAACCCATACTGCATGAACGGTAAACTTTAATCTTGTGTATCACTAGTGAATATTATCTAAATTTTTCACAAAAGTTGTTGTGGCTCGTTAGTCTAGTGGTATGATTATCGCTTCGGGTGCGAGAGGTCCCGGGTTCGATTCTGGACGAGCACATTTTTTTATTTTTTATTAAGCATTTGTGAAAAAAGTTTAATCTTTTCTTCCAAGGAACTTGCAAGTATTTTTGAAAATTCTGTAGGTAATGATTTTTCAAACTGTTTTTCAGAACGTTAAACATTGACCAATATTTTTTTTGAAAGTGGATATTTCTGTAGTTGAAAAACCGTCCTATGGCACGTGTTTTTGTTGTTTCCGAACCGAATATGTATTGTAAAAAAACATAAGTAACAAATTTACAGCATGTAGGAGTTCTAGAATTCAAGCCCCCGTTTATCAGTCAGGCTGCGGAGAAACTCAGTAGTAAATGTGTGCGGAAATTAGGATTGAAAAGCATTTATCCACAAATAATGGACGCGTTTAATATTTTATAGTTTTATTTATTGACACTCAGTCCTCACAATGTAACCCCTTTTGACTTTTCAATCAGCAGAAAAGCTTGTTTTGCATTATCTGCAATTTAAACAAGTGGGCACACCTCAAACGGATAAAATTTTGACTGTTATAGGTATATACGAAAGATTTACCAGAAAAGTTCCCATCGGCTTGGGAATTTGCAATCCAACCATTTTAACTCCTGGCATTCAAAACCGTCTGTCTCCCCAAACTTCCCACTCCCCAACGTTCTGACTGAATGAACGGCAGACGTGCTTTTCAAACTAATTTGCATAACATCATATGCAAACACCACCTATGAAATATTATTTGCTGTTCTTGTGACATTCGTAAGCTCCTGAAGAAGTGATTGGTTACAAGACTGTAGCTGATTTGCATATTGTGCTGGATTGGCCAGCCGATTTCAGACCGATCTATCAAAAGACAAACAGCCAATAATAACAACCAGGGGGGCTAGGAAACGGAAAATTATACTTGAATTAAAAGTACTTAATGCATCAATCGCAAAATTTTTTTCTAGGACGGACACATCAAAAATATTGATTTAGATAATTTAGTTAATTCGTTATCCATTTTCAAAAAATTTCGGCCCCCATTGGCAAAAAAAAATTGCCCTATATTAGGCCTATGCTAAGCATAGGCCCTAGCGTGGCTCGCAGCAGCACCTATGTACTCTTGGTGCAAAAAAGTGATTCCAAATATAAAAATGTGTTGTTGTAAAATTGGTTAATAAAAATTTCCACTGTTTCTGACACTGTTATTTTTTAGGAAAATAATAATAATACTATTAGCAAAAATGTACGTATATATGTAAGTAATAGTAAATAAGAAAAAATTAAAAATATTTGCAGTTTTATAGGTATATTGTGTCGGTACATTACGAACTTCGTGGTGTAGGACAACTTTCAGTAACTTCCGCCTTGTTTAGTGAGAAATACACGTCAAAATCACCACTACCACTAAATTGTTATCTTATGTGTAAAATTAGGATGATCAATACGTCACAAGATAGCCGTAGCTATTCGATTACCTATTTGTCAAGTGGATAGCATCAGCCATTTATAGTAGCTTAAACTGGGAGATAAATGTAGTAAACTTAAAATAACTCGGTCGACTTGCGACAGATTCTTACCGATTCACAGCTTTTTTTCTTTTTTTATTTATTAATAACAACATGTTACGACAATAACAACATAATATCACATATTTAACATAATACGACACTAATACGATTGAACAATACAACAACGAAACATATTAATATAGCATATAATCATACATTAAATTAACAGTGTTACAAACAATTCGATACTGCAAATAAAAGGGCACAGCAGCCGGACGGCTTGCCTGCACACACATGCAGTTACGCAGTCAGTTTTTAGCTTGGCAGTTATATGCCTTTATCTGAATTAAAATTTTTCCTCAGGGGCCGCGTATAGATATTCAGATTTTCTAAATCCGATGTAATTTCTGGTAGGTCCATTTTCCTACGTTAAATTGCACTGGTTAGGTAGGTGGGTCGTTCTCACTGTGCAATTTCGAAAAACAGAAAGCAGGACTCCTTGAAATCAAAACAGTGAACCCCGGGTGATTCGAACTACCAACGAATATCAAATCGGTATCACATAAAAGCTAAAGAACTGAACTATTTTGTGGTAGTTATTATTTTAACCAATTTTGAACAAAAATACCTAGCTGAAAAACGACTGTAAACTAGTGTTGTTCTGGTGTACCATAACTAAAACTAAAACTAGTTGTAAAAACTAATTTTCAGCAGTTATACCAAAACCATAACTAAAACTAAACTAAAATTCAACCTTGTACCAAAACCATAACTAAAACTTAACTAAAATTGAACTCCTACCAAAACTATAACTAAAACTAAACTAATTTGAAGGCTTGTACCATAACTATTACTCAAAACTATGGGCAGCGGAGTTTTGAGCAAACGTGTACCAAAACTCTAGTTTTGGTACAACGCTTACCGAAACTTTCTAGTTTTGGTAAGCGCTCTACCAAAACTAGTAGTTATGGTACAACGCTTACCAAAACTTCCAAATTTTGGTAAACGATGGGAAAATACGTACAAGTATGCGTGCTCTCATGTATTTGTATGCACGCTGTGTGGGGAAAACGCCGAGTGCGCGACATGTGTGCGCGAAGCGCACAATTGCCACGCACGAAGGTTTCCCTGCACGCGCGCATTCAGATGTAAGAAAACAAGCTCGATAGTGCTATTAAGTACTTATATGACGACTTAAAATCTAAATATGACTTAAAAACTAAATTAAAAAAATTTCAAAAAAGTCTGAGCTGTTGGGAATCGAACCCACATACTTCTGATCTGTAGTCAGAAGCCTTAACCACTAGGCCACAGCTCCATCGGCTTATATTGCTAAAACTAGTGCTAAGCTTGAAAAAATATCTAAGTTATTTACGTAAGAAATTACTACATAATTTTATCAACTGCTACAGATTGTAACAGTTGTGATGCTAAATTTCTTGTTTGTTATTTTCATGCCACAAATACATACATTAATTACAATGCTTAGTTTCAACAGCATGATTATATACATGTGTACAGTTTTCCTGATTAGACAACTTTTAGTCGAGTGATTGTGAGCAGTGGTGGCTCAGTAGGTAAGATGTCTTGAATTATAATTTGTTTGTTTTTATGGCGTTGGTTTGATTCCCGGGTTTCTGAGGTTTTAAGTATTTAGCGTGCCGTACAAGTGCCGTGCGGTACAAGTACTTGTACGCACGATGCAGCGTGCGTACAAGTACTTGTACGCACGCTCCAGCGTGCAGAAGAACTTGTACAGCGCATTTGTAGCATAGGGTACATCGGCCAAGGAATTATACAAGTATGGGTTATGGCACTGGTTGGAGTGCTATAAGTGATTTATACGCATGTTTCTGTGAAACTCCGAGTGCAGGAGCACGAGTGCGCGAAGCGCACGAGTGCACCTGCACGGGGGTTTCACACATGCGTATCAATAACTTTTAGCACAACCACCAGTGCTATAAGTGACTTGTAAATAGATTCGAGTACAGCGTGCAGTATAAGTAGACTGCACGCTGCAGAGTGCAGTATAAGTCTGGTTATTGCACTTTACTGTAACAGTGAATCGAGTTACAAATATATATTAGCGACTTTGTACAGTATTATGCTACATATATTGTATCGTATATACCTATAATGTACGCACACGTTTTTGTCTATTGCTCGTACCATTTTTTTTGCTGTGGGCCACTTTCCAGTCCAATCATTTCCTGTTGCGTTAACGGTAGGTAAGTTTTATTAACTTGTATTTTGGTAAATTTTTTCATTGTATTTCTAAATTTGTACCTACTTCTAATTTACTTACACTACCTACCTACCTATGTATCCAATACAAGTAAAACAAGTGTATAACTAAAGCCTGTTCACACGAGGGCGCATTTTGCGCCATGGCGCGTTGCATGCAGATGCAACGCACCATGCAACGCGCCCTGGGGCATTACATGGCGCATTACATGAATGCGCCATGTAATGCGTCATTTAATGCACCATAAAATGCGCCATGGAATGCGACATGCAATGCGCCATTAAAAGGGCCCTTTTGTGAAACAGGCTTAAGCGAGTTCTGAAAACAAATGACTGGTGTAACTGTTATTAGCTATGAGACTGCGATTTATGCCCAGAGTATCTCTCACCCTAGGCAGCCATAGTCTGACGCAGGGTTTTTTGTGCAAAAAAACTCAGGATTGCAAAAAAATGAAACAAAAGAAGCAGGTTTTTTTGTTTTTTTTTACAGGTACCCCCCTCAAAACGATATCCCGTACTCAACTGAGGGGGTACCCCACTCAGTTCAGTACCCCATCTTTAGTTGAGGGGGGAGTACCCCCCTCAACTGAAGACGGGGTACTGAACTGAGGGGGGGTTACCCCCCCCCTCTCAGTTAAGTACGGGGTATCGTTTTGAGAGGGGGTCCTCCCTCAAAACCGTACATAAACGGCATATTTCGCGCTCCGCATTGGACGCGCGCTGCCAAGCATAATAAGGAGAGTGTCATACTCTTCCTATTATGTACTGTTGCTAAAACTGCAACTATACCATAACTAAAACTCAGTTGTACCATAACTAAAACTATACCATAACTATAACTAAAACTTTTTTCCCTTGCGCATAACTATAACTAAAACTAAACTAAAATTTAGCCTTCCACCAAAACTATAACTAAAATTTAGCCTTCCACCAAAACTGTAACTAAAATCTAACTAAAATTAAGGGTTATACCAAAACCGTAACAAAACTTAACTAAAACTACAGTTTATACCAAAACTATAACTAAAACTAAACTAAAATTCTCTAACGGAACAACACTACTGTAAACCTGACAAATATTGAAAAATGTAGTGTCAAATTTTGAAATTTTATTACTTTCACAGACTGCGCGGGGTCACAACGCGTGCATTGATGCATTGTCAGATTTGGTTAAGTATTTGTTGAGTTACAGCGAATTAAACGGACCCAAAATGCCGTTATTTCAATGGAAAAATCAAAAAGTAAAAAATCGATAAATTTTGACAGGTGCATGCCATAATCATGTTGTATATATCATTCGACGCAGAATGTCAAGGGCTATCGACTGATATACCTATAATACATTAGGTTTCAAATAATTAGCCGAAAAAAATCAATTTTATTTGAATTGGAAATTTAAGTCAAAAATTTTTCAAATATTTTAATTTCATGAAAATTTCCATCAAAAATGCTCTCGAATGATATATACATTATGATAATTATCTGAAACGACTAAGTTGCTATGAAGCAATGAAGTTCGATAAATACATTTTTTGGTCAGACTTTAGTCAGTGTTAGCTACATATACGAGAATTGTTTACGTGGCTATGTTTTCTTGTTTGTTTATTAGACCAATGTTATAAAAAGAAAGTAACACAAAATCCTACTAACAGGGCATACTGTGCTAATAATCAAACAAGTTAATAACATTGACATAGGTAAAGCTTTAAGGGTTAAAATAACAAAACAATATGATAGTTAGTAGTAGTTAGTAATGGATTAATTAATCTCCAAGATGTGACAGTAACATTGCAAGACACTGTTTAAATACAAGATATAAAAATTTGGCTACGCTACTCAGAGTCGGTTTCACCATTAGACATATGAAGTTTTGTTCGTCTTCGTAGTTTTAGGTCTAAATACAGTTGAATGACCAAAGAACGCAAGTTAACTAGTTTTGGACAAATCAGTTAACAGAACTTCATCTTCGACTCGTCCAAATCAAATGCTATGATTCGGTTCTGCTAAAACCCCGGCCTTTAAGCAAGCTCATTTGTTATTTGTGTTGTGCTCATGTAATTCAAACAGGTGGTGTTGTGCACCATTGGTTCAAAAAATTGAAACCAACGGTATAAACTTCAAATCACTTATTAAAGTATAATTTCAACCAAAACTGTAGATATTATTTTCGTACTGGATGGGCATTTGCTAACATGAAACATACATTAAGACTAATTAATTTATTTCTAGCCCTGCTTATTGCGACAGTGATGTGTCCTTTGGCTATGATCCTCCTTCGACTTGAGACTTAACAATGATTAATTACATGCGTCATGAATAAGCTCTATTCGATAGGTTGTATCTAAGTTTCTAAGTTAATTTTCTAGGCTATGATTACGCTGAAAGTTGGTTCAGAATCAGAGCTAATTTCACGATATTGTTTTCAAACATTTGTTCTTATAGGTAGTATACACTTTTAGTGGCGTGATTATTTTTAATTTTGCTGCCTGAACAGACATACGGCCATGTGTATGTATGAATTTACTCGTAATAACCATTGAATTGAGCTCCTTCCTGCAAAATTCTCACAGTTTTTAAAACTTTGGATTTCAGTTTTTACTAATTTAATTATAAGGTCAACCATGCTGATCATGGATTATCTTGAAACTGTTGAGTATTTTTCAAAAAACAGAAAGTCTCATGAGTGCTTATTATCTACAGTAGTGAAATGTTCACAAATTTGAGACCAAAGGGTAACAACACCCGTTCGATGCTCGTGGCTTGCGGGTTACCAGTTTGATTATATTTTACCAACTAGTATTTTTTGTCATGATGTAGTGAAGGTCACTCAAAAAAATTCGTGAAAACTTGTTTATAAATAAGATTTGTATTTTAGTGCGACGATTGTTTGCGTAAATAAAAATTAAAACTAAATAAATTTTTCTTCATTATTTCTGTTTTTTAAGAAATACATAAAAATTGGTTCGTTAACATGCTGTACTTTATTCAAGTTTGTGGTTAGTTCCTGTATCAGTCAAAAGAACGTTGAAGATTAAAAAACTTCTACGCTTTAAACTAAATTCACAGCCTTCTCATCAATATCAATATCCATTCATGCCAGCATTTATGGTAGCTTTCTGAAACCCACATTCTGATATTCAACATTAACTTTATATATTTCGGCAGAATCATCGTTCTAGCAGCTTAAGCCTAAGCTTAAACCTAAGTGTAATAGAGAAGAGTGTCCTAATCTTAAGCAATCTTCGTTTCAGGCCTTTTCAGGAAGCACTAATTTGTCGAAAACCTGACAATCTTATTTATATTTCAGATATGACTTGGAAAGTCATAATTTGCTTGGTATGTGCCGAGTATTTTTGTTATTTAAACGGCATGGAAATTAATGGTATTGGGGCTACGCTGCCTGAGACTACGTACGCGAGGTGGGCCTCTCATTATGCTGGTATCTCCTCACAACGGCTGAAATTAACAATCCGATATCATGGCGTTGGGTCTGGGAGAGGGCAAGCCTTCATTCAAGGCCGCGAAATGGACAACAACAGCCCTTATATGTTTGCTGGGTCAGATTCTTTGATGAAAGACAACGACCATAAAATTTATCCACATCTACACATGTTTCCAATGCTTGGAATGTAAGTTCATAAACTATATCAGGGCCAAAATGGATTAAAAACAATAACAGAAAACTAATTATATTTAACACAATTAACCACCGCGCAACTGGTCATACTGTAGTGTGATTCTAGACTAAAACGTTGTCTTGTATTACTATGATTACAGCATCAAATCATCTCACAATCCCTTACAAAACGAACTGAACAGAAAACAAGTTATGTAATCTACAAGCTTTACATTAACTACATATAAATTAACCTGACTGAAAACGAGTTTACTTCGATTTCACGTTAAACTAATGGTTATGAGTTTTAAGCTATGCTCTTGCTAAGATTAATGCTAGTGCCTAACAAAATTACATTTTTTGTTTTTAGGGCAATAGTGATAGTCTGTAATTTGCCGTCTTCAACCGCTGCACTGGATATGCATGATGTGGCTGATATTTTTATGGGGAAAATAATTTATTGGGATGATCCAAGAATACAAGCAAAAAGTCTCAATGCTACGCTTCCACACGAACTTATACGAGTAGCCGTCCGACGTGACTCTTCTGGTAGCACCGAGGTTTTCACGTCAGCTCTGTCAAAAGTATCCCCAGAATGGAAATCTAAGTTTGGCAAATTCAAAACACGACAACAACTGTTGTCTGATGGAACCACCGAAAACAATTGGCCGACGGCAGTTCAGTTTTACGCCAAGGGAAGCATTGGCGTGACGGGAATTGTCAATTCTATCGAGTATTCAATCTCTTATACGTCCTACGCGCATGCCATGGAACATAATTTGCAAATAGTACCACTCTATAACCAATTTGGAACCATGTTTACCGTGGGAAACATATCCGAGGGAGTTCAAAACGCAATGAACCACTTTGCAGACACGCTTACGTCAACCAAATTAACGGGTGAAATCGTGGGTCAAGAATTATCTAATGCTTATCCTATCAGCACCTACACCTATATGATCGTCAATAGCAGCACTACAGTGGGAATCAACTGTGAGACAATGATTGAATTTATGAGATTCTTAGTTTGGTGTTTAAAATCGAACACATCTATGCAACTGAGCTCGGAAGATCACGCCGTTCCGTTAAGCGATAAAATGGTCACGAAAGTAGTTTCTTCGCTGGACAAATTTACTTGTAAAGGAAAACCAGTATATAAGATAGCTCTGGCACGAATTGAATCGGAACAAACAACAACCAAACCCGCTAACTTCAATGCCCTTTACCAAATTCTAACCGTTGTGGCATTTGTAACTGTAGCTAGCTTTGTGGCGGTAACATATTTACGGTTATATTATCGACGGCAAGTTTTGACCAAAAACTGGTATGTGAAAAATTTCAGCACGTATTTCAACACTGACATCTCGGCAGCCATGACAAACGACAAAATGAATCGGCAAAGTCCGGTTAAAGGGTTTGCACAGCAACTTAGCTCAGGTACAGCAACGGCTGATTCGATTTTAGATAGTGGACGGTGGGGTGGGAAAACCTATTTTTTCCACCGATGCTTTGCAAATAAACCACCACCGACCTACAACTACGAAACTTGTAAGAAAATGCACAGCTTCATTTCTCTGACTCACGAACATCTATTAAAACTGTATGGTATGGTACAGGTGGGTCCCTTGTGCTTTTACATACATGACCATGCACAACGAGGCAGTGTACACGATATTTTGACCACCGAACGGTACGATATATGCCAGAAAGTTAGAACGAATATGGCTTGGAGCGTACTCAAAGCCATGGAGTATTTACACAAACACAGCATTTTACATGGCTGTCTTAGCTCTACAACTTGTTATGTAGATTCTTCCTGGACCCTCAAAATTGCTCAATGGTCTCAGCACACGATTGTCAGTTTGTCCGAAGGTGCTCACCGCTGGCCAGAAATTCTTCGCGAAGTCATTCTAGCCGAATGGAATTTGGAAACGGAACTTAATCTGGAACTGGAAACACAAATATTAATTCAATACATAGACCCTACTTTGTTGAGGAAAAATGACAAAATACTCTACTTTTCCGTACACCATGATGTCTATAGTTTTGGTATGATGCTTATTGAACTCTTTACTTCCACTGAACCGTTAGGGTTTTCCGAAATGCCCATTTCTGACGCCCTACAGGCGCGCATTGAAGGTGTCTTCCCAGCATGGATTCCAAATGAGAAAATTCCAAGTGCCTTTCAACAAATCATCGAAATGTGTGCTGATGACGACACTGAAATCAGACCAACTTTTTCCGAAATAAGAGCACATTTAAGTCAACTGCAAGGAAAACCGTCACAAACCGCCACAATAGATATTTTGGTCGATGCCATGGAAGACTATGTGAAATCTTTGGAAATAAAAGTAAGCGTATGATTAAGTACTGACTCAATGACATTGACAAGAACAAGCACGAGGTGAATGGGTTTCAAGCCAAATGTCACAAGCAATAAAGTTTGTAAGGGTGCGTTTTCAGGTGTCACCGACTGAACAACGAACAGAGCCCACCTATGACTGGAAATTTAGGTGAAAGCTGTATTTCGTCCAACATATGTAGCTGCCATGTATAGCCACAGCAATAACTGCGATCGATTGCTGTTTACATTATATCGCTGTCGCAGCGATAGCAATATAATATAAACATTATATAAACATATAAATATAATATAAACAAATATTGGTTATAGCTGATTCGCCTCGGATCGTCATCGCCACGTATTTCGTAACGGCTCATTGTGGCAAAGGCAATTTTTGGAAATTTTAAGGCCAAGTAGCTACGGTTTAGCAAGGAATTAATGTAATTAGGTACGTGTACTTCACAAGTATAATAATACGCACTTATATGCAAATGCACCTAATTTGGTCTAGTTAGTAGTTATTATGGATGTTTAAACAGTCACAATGTTTAATTGTGATAATGACAGCCTTGCTTTTCTATGTGGCCTGACTTTGCGGGAGGGGTGTATAAAAATGAGCTAAAGTCTATGGTAAATAGGGGTCACGCTACTATGATGTTGTTGACGGAGGGTGCCTGTTAATTGCGCTTATATCTGTAAGGCAAGGGTGGTTGCTAGATTCCCATCAGCTACAGCACCTCAGTTACAAACAGGGGGTATTGTGTTATCCGGTTGGTGATACATCAAAATGAGACTGTATTTTAATTGTTCTTTATATATTCTCAAAATATGTTTCAAGGCAAATATTTGTGCCAAGTTTCAGAAAAAAAGACAGTTAGCAGTGAGGTCGCAAAGTCGGAAAAATGACGTTTTGAAATCTTATTCGCATTCGATAATTTCGTCACAATTAAAAAACTTTTTATTTAGATTCTTTACAAAAACTAAAAGCACATATGCTCTAGTTTATGTACACAAAATTTAGTGCAAATTGCTTGAGTGGTTGTGGAATAATGCCTGTTTGAACTGTGAAACTGTGCGTAACCTGTAAAGTACTCACAGCAATAATGATAAATTGTAAAAAATTTAGACACTTATTTTGAAATCAAAAGAAAAACAAACCTTCATTTTTCATTTTTCTTAATTGTGGCAAAAAATTGTGCGTCAAAACATTACATGTACTTCACAAGCTGGCCAATCTGATATCTGGCTTGATTTTTTGAACTTTTATGTTTCTATTGTGTGATGTCTGGCTCACAAATGGTGATTGGTTAAAAATATTGGTAGATATTGGTAGTCCAGTGTCTGGCAGTATTTATTTGACACCATATGGCATTTCACTAGTTTATCAGTGAACGTACAATTTCAAAGCTAAAAGTTCTCATTTTGCAGCCTATGAGCAAAACTGATTTGGCGACACTACCACCGTAAATCATGATCAACTGCTCGTATTCTGATTTTTTTCTGTCGCTACCTCAGTAGCGACAGGACTTTAAATTTGTTTTGCCCTACGTAAATTGCACGTCTCACACGTATTCGCTGTGGCAAATATGTGAGCGTGTTTGTGTGTAAATTTTTTATAAGGTGTGATTGTGTGTAAGTTGGCCCAGGCGGCCAGCCAGCTAGCTTTAGTTTGTTGTTGTTAGCTAGCTTACTGTATGGCCTAAATGGCCAAATCAGTCCTTTTCCATAGTTTTCAAAGCCCTAAACATAATTTTTTTATTGACTGACGCTTCAATTATCAAAAAATAGGTAATGAATTTAATTACTTGCAGACTTATTCAAAACAAGCAACAACAGCTAAAAACAAAAGTCATCCCAAAACTAAGTAAAACGCACATTGACTTTCAAAGATATTTGAAAACAACTTTCTATACCTAATTGGCCGAGTACGCGTTTATTACAGTGTCGTTTATTCTGTAAGCTTAATGTTTAAGGAGTTGCTGTACAAAACATGGTCATTCAGAGACTAATTTCTGGTATGTGAACTCGAGTAGAAGACTCAAACAGACTTCAATTTACAACTGTGAGTCTGCACTGGCTTACAACGCAAATTGCACCGTGTTTCTTTATTCGCAAACACCTTGATAGCTACACAAAACATGCACTAACCGAACAGAAGTTTGTCATTGTTAAGCGTTGTGGTGTGTTGATTTGTCGAAATTCGTGTCCTAGGTTGGGTAAATTTAAAACATGCACACATATATACAAAGCTGAAGAAACCTGAAGGGTCAACCGAGGGTTGTGGGGTGCTACGCTGTTTATTTTTTAAATTGGGGCACGAAATGTGGGATGGATCGGGGGGAAGAGTCGTATCAGGTGTGTTTATGACCGCGCAAGTGCAATCCTGCATGGTTTATATATATTGGATGTTGATTCACGCGTTCTTCTGAGGTTGGCCAACCCTATCATTGCAGGTAATCAGCAAACCGTGAGTGTATGGCCCTGGGAGGGGGTTGAATGAGGTAGACTTGGAGGACTATGGTTAAATCTGGTGTCGGGTTCGCCACGTGAGCAAAGTGCCACTCAAGTTTTGTAGTTTTGTCCCTGCGTTGTTTAAGGAAGACTTCATGGCTTCAGGAGAATAATAATCGTGGCTACAAAAATTGAGGGTTGGGTTGCAGCATGAGTACATAATAGCGTCTCACTCTATATTAGAAGAAGAGTGAGTCACTCTCCAGCCTGCCTGCGTTCTAGCACAGGCAGATGCGCTGGTCGTTTTTAGGCTACATGTTGACATTCTGTGCAACATGTGGCTGGCCAATCAGGAGCAAGCTCCTATTCTCTGATTGGCCAGACGCCTGTGCACGTGCTCCTATCATAAAACAAGATAGGGAAGATAAAAAGTTAATAACTCATTATTTATTTATAGTCTGCTTGAAAAAACATTACGTAGGTTCGGAAATACCTTTGGGGATATTTTGGCAAACTTTCAACGAAATTGATTGAGAAACTTTCAAGAAATTCAGAAAAGTTTATATCTACAAAGTTTCTCAACCAATTTCGCTGAAAGTTTGCCAAAATATCCCTAAAGGTATTTGTAAAGCTTTTTTAATGTTTTTTCAAGCAGACTATGAATGAATAATGAGTTCTTAACTTTTATCTCTATATTAATGCTTATCAACGCATCAGCGATTATATACTAAAGTGTGTTACGCGGAGAATCTACGCGCTGATTGGCCAGGCCAGCCAAATTTTGCACAGAATGTCAACATGTAGCCTCAAAACGACCAGCGCATCTGCCTGTGCTAAAACACAGGCAGGCTGTAGAGTGTCTCACTCTTTTTCCTGTTGTGCCACAGCACAACAGGTCTTTAATTTTGATTCTGGTGGACAGTATGGAGTGTTTCATAAGCGTGTGCGTTCGTTTGCTGAGCACTTTGGATTAACTGTGCGTGCGTCACAGCGTTGTCTAGGATAAAAGTTACATAGAAATCAGCTATAACATTTTCCAGTGCGTTTGTTTAGCTCATGTAGTTTAGGTATTACGCGTGTGTCACATTGCTGTGACTGTTATCTGGAAGTCTTTTACTGACAAAAGATTAAAAGCCACTACATACATCAATCATAGTCCCTGTTTAGAATTAGGTTGCTCTCTCTAGTTATGGTTTGTTTTCTTAATTTTTTAGTGGATTACACCAAATCGAATTAACTTAAGTCTGAGTTGGAGCTAATTTCCAGTTGAACAAATTTAGTTAAATCTCGACTGAATCGGCAGTTTTCAATTAACTCTTAAGCGTCAACTGAGCTAACTTCATTGGTGTGGCGGATTGAACTGATTTAAGAAATTTAAGTTTAAGCTGAGTCGATTTAAGCTAATCGTCAATTACTCCAATTTAACTATCCACCGTTTGACAGGTAACTATCGCTGCACAACAGGCTTTAGCTGACCTCTGGTCAGTTTACTTGAACTTTTTGCTTGATGCTTACTGAAGGTTTTGCCGCAGATTGGGCTTGTTCTATATAGAGTGAGACGCTATTATTAGAGATCGGCCGCTAAGCCAAGTGTCGGCCCCGGGCCGGCCCGGGGCCGCAGCCATTTTCACCGGGCCGGCCCCGGGCCGGCCCGGGGCCGTTGCAGTCGGCCCGGGGCCGGCCCGGTCGTCCGGTCGGCCCGGGGCCGGCCCGGTCGGCCCGGCGGCCCGGTCGGCCCGGTCAGCCCCAGCCGGCCCGCTGTTTGCCGGGAATCGGCCCGGGACCGGCACGGTCGGCCCGGTGGGCCCTGGTTGGCTTGATCAGTAATAAAGACTGCTAAAGTCCAAGGACGACTGTAGCTCACTAATAATTTACATACAACTGTAACGTTTTGCATTACAAACACAAAGCTGCCCTTTAAAGTAGCAGTGATATTCCCCAGCTGTTGCTTTGATAAGATAGCGCGAGCTCTCGGACCTTACACTCTACATAGCTGTAGAATAAATTAATGAATAGCAGACGCTGAACGGAAAGCTAAAATACTGAAACTTGTATCAGTTTTGATGTAGGTAGGTGGGGTACTGGGGTGCACCCCACCAAATAATCAATAAACTGTCTCAGCTTAGGCGTTTACAAAAACCTTCAACTGCACTAATCCTCACATTGTTGCAGCGCACTTGAGGCAAATTATAAACTTAAGCCTGAGATACATAAGTATAGTCCACCCGCCGTTGGTCTTAGTTCCCGCTCACAGCACTTGCTTTTAAATACATTCATATTAAACTGAAGACAAAGCTCGCTAGTTGCCGTGAAGACCAGTTGCTCTACAGGGGTTTGTTTGTGACGTCCATTCTGTATGTATAATTGCATTTGATTGGTTCGAGGCTGAAGCTCCACCCCGCGGCCCGGTCGGCCCGGTCGGCCCGGGGCCGGCCCGCTGCCACGCGGCCCCGGGCCGGTGGCGGGCCGCGGGCCGCAGTGCAGCCGGGCCGGGCCGGGGCCGGGCCGTCTGACTGAGCGTCGGCCCGGTCGGCCCGCGGCCCGCCACCAGCCCCGGCCGATCTCTAGCTATTATGTACTCTTGGTTGCAGTGTTTAGCATTGTCCAAGTCCACACAAAAGTCCCAGGCTCGTTCCTATTCATAATTTTTTTTCACAAAATAGCAAAATCCTTTTTCAACATATTTAACTTTTATTTGACGTAAAATTTATATACAGTTTTACAAAAATACCGGAAAACCTTTATAAAAGTTGAAAAAATGTGAGCGACAGGTTAAACTTCTTTTGAAGGAACTTCTTCCAGGTCATGTCTATTCTACCTATTGATATGTTGCACTGCACTGAAAATTACTTCTGTTGGTCACGACTGCAATTCTGCTGTGACCATGCATCAAAACTCTATGGGTGGATTTCACGAAGGTAGTTTTACTAAACCATGGTTTTACGTACGTTTTTATATGATTTGCACATAATTTCATTACGAAATGTCGCCTGATTCGTTACGAATTTTGTGGATTTTCTTAAACCATGGTTTTAGCGCAGTTGAAGTTTGAAACCTGCAGCACAGCAGGTCTCTGTTTTGCTGAAATTTCAGCTGAGATAAAACCATGGTTTAAGAAAATCCACCTTCGTGAAATCCACCCTATAAATTTTGCATAAAATTGCTGCTTGTTTTTAATTAGTATCAGTTTTTCACTACAGGCTCAACAACACAAGATTGTGGCTGAAAATGCGGAAAAACGACTTCAACAAGCCCTAAATTCGTCCATTCCGTCTGCGATTGCGACAACCACTGCAAATGGGCGACCGGGCGTAGTTCACTACAGCAGAGCAACTGTCTTGATTTTAGGAGTTTCAGGTAATGAATGATAAATGTTGCCGTACCGATCGGATTCTTTTACAAAATACGTAGTAAAAATGCATCACCCTAAACCTTGACCCTTAAACCCTAAACCGGATAAGTATGCCTATAAATGCTTGAACCAGTAGCCCGTTTCAATAAACTCACAGACCCACAAACACAAATTTGTGGGCCTGTGACCTGTGGCCACAGGTGCCTGTGAATCCCGTTTCAATAAGCATGAAACGCTGCCTGTCACAGGCCACAGGCACAGGTCACTATTCCAAAGGTGACGCACACAATGTGACTACATGCTCGGCTTGCCAGCAACCGCACATTAGGTACGCTGCTGAAAAACAGCCTGCGGTTATATGCGCGTTATATGAATTTCGCTGTGCCTGTGGCCTGTGTAAGGATGTTTTCAGTTAACTGCTAACTGATTCATTTTCAGTTAAAGTTAAGCAGTTACAGTTAACTGATAGTAACTGATAACTGAACTGCTCTGATTTTGAAAAGCAGTTAAAAACTGATAACTTAACTGCACAATTCCTAAAAGCAGTTAACTTAACTGTAACTGAACTGCTTCGGTTGTAAAAAACTGATTGAAATCAGTTAACTGATATTCTTTTCAGTTACATGCAATAACTGAAAATTATTTTCAGTTATGCGTCGAAACATGCATAAAATCGTTTGTGGCGTTCTGCTTGTTTACTTTTTGCATTGATCTTCAAGTTTTGTCTCTGCAGAATTGTCGCTAAAAGCATTGAAAGGACAAAATGCCAATTAAATGAATGAACAGACTTGAATTTCCAGTTTAGAACCACTTAAGGTTCTGCCTGTTATTTTATTTGATTCGTTGTTTTATGTTTTATTCTATTCTGGGCATTGTTTTGCACCCACTCTTCCAAGAGTTCATGTCATTTGCAGTTGCAACTTGGCAGTTGTTACAGAAGTTTAAAGTTTTCGTTTTAAAATAAATGTTTGATCCCATGTTGACAAGAGGTTTTTTGTTTTGAGTAGATTCAAATATTAGTAATTAAATAGTTAAGAATTAGAAGTTAATTAAGTTTTAATTTAGTAGAAACTACGTGAAAACTTTAGCAAATATCGGGATTAGCGGAAAAAAACCAGCATTATTAAAGAAATAACTGAAAATATTTTCAGTTAAAGTTATCAGTTACAGTTAAGTTAACTTAACTGTAACTGAACTGATTAAATTTTTGCAAAATTAACTGATAACTGAACTGATCTAATTTTAACCAAATCAGTTAACTGATTAACTGAACTGATTAATATTTCGATAACTGAAAACATCCCTAGGCCTGTGGCCTGTGAGCTGTGACCTGTGCCTGTGAGATATTGAAACAGAATTCACAGGCACAGGCTCACAGGCCCACAAATTTGTGGGCCTGTGAGTTTATTGAAACGGGCTACCAGGTGTGACATACATACCCACTGCTTCAAATGGCGTAGCATATGTAAATATGGTCTATGCGTTGACTGACAGAATAAAAAATGAATAAAAAGGGCCAGTAGAACATTTTAGGTAAAAAAATGTTTGTAAAAAAACGTCAGTCAAAATACCATTTCATTGGAAATAATAAAGAAGGCTACGAACATATGTATATAGTTGTTAAATTTAACTTTTCAGAGTTTTCCAACCATTTGATTTCGCCTGAAGAGTCAATTTCTGGCTTGAACACAATTATTGAAGCTGTGCAAAAGAAGTTGAATACCCGAAACGTGCATCACACATTCCTTCCAGGTTATAGCAATGCTTTAATTACGTTTTTACTAACAGAACAAGCACGTTTAGCGAGTAAAGTTGAACTATTTTTCGATACCTAGAATTTGCGGCGACATTATTAGTGTGCCGAGGATATTCTTCAAATATATAACATGGCAGCAAACTTTTTTAAAGCAAAACTTACATACACAACAGGCCAAACTGCTGCATGTTTTCTTGAATTCATTGTTGTTTTCAAGTTGAGTATCAAAATTAAGTTCTAAAAGTAATAACACAGCAAAAACCGAGTATAAATTCAAGCCCACTTTAGATCACACTATTTTCAAGAGTACATAATAGCGTCTCACTCTATATAGAAGAAGAGTGAGACACTCTCCAGCCTGCCTGTGTTCTAGCAAAGGCAGATGCGCTGGTCGTTTTCAGGCTACATGTTGACATTCTATGCAACATGTGACTGGCCAATCAGCGCGTAGATTCCATGCGTAACACACTTTACTATATAATCGCTGACGCGTTGATAAGCATTAAGATAGAGTTAAAAGCTTAATAACTCATTATTTATTCATAGTCTGCTTGTAAAAACATTAAAAAAGGTTTGCAAATACCTCTAGGGATATTTTGGCAAACTTTCAGCGAAATTGATTGAGAAACTTTTGAGATATAAACTTTTCTGAATTTCTTCAAAGTTTCTCAATCAATTTCGCTGAAAGTTTGCCAAAATATCTCCAAAGGTATTTGCAAACCTTTTCTAATGTTTTTACAAGCAGACTATGAATAAATAATGAGTTATTAGCCTTTATCCCTATCCCGTTTTATGATTGGAGCACGTGCACAGGCGTCGGCCAATCAGAGAATAGAAGCTCGCTTCTGATTGGCCAGTCACATGTTGCATAGAATGTCAACATGTAGCCTGAAAACGACCAGCGCATCTGCCTGTGCTATAACACAGGCAGGCTGGAGAGTGTCTCACTCTTCTTCTATATAGAGTGAGAAGCTATTATGTACTCTTGCTATTTTGAATGGCGGGTAAGAAACCGCATGTTTTGTGGGCTGTGGCAAGCCAATGTTCGCTGCGACGGACGACTTTGTCACAGCGAAATATCCCGCATCGTTTTGCTACCGCCTAGTTGATAGATAGATTTTGCAGAAAACTCACATTGTTTGAGTTCTGAGGTGCTGATAAGCAATCTGGAAAACACTGTTGCAACAGGTTTCGTCATATTGCTGTCACTGTTTGCGAAATTTTCCAGAACACATCTGCCATGTGCGATAATGTTTGTGCTGTGATGACACGCGTCTGCCGGTCTGTGCTTAATATCTATCTGTATGATTCTGCAGCATGGCATACACTACACTGTACGATACACACATCCACACATTTAGTGCATTTTTAGCTGCTGCGCTATGGCGCAGCAGGAAAAACCGCAAATCAATGGGATTTATTGGTGCCTAAAAGAGCTGTCTTGATTTAGTCCACAAAGTGCTACGCTGTTTCAGTTGATACTATTGTAGTATATAATTCGCCGATAAAAAGGTCATATTGTTTTGGTTGGTACAGCATATAGTGTACATACAAAAGACATACGCTAATATATTTGCATCGAATTAATCCACATAAGCTGTGGCAACCAATTTTCACTAAAACCGTGTCAAAATTTCAGGAGACCGTATTGCTGCTTTTACTGGAGACTCCAGTAACTCTACATCGTTATCGTGGGAAGATTCTATCAGTTTGGCCTTTGATTTGTTACGCTGCAGTCACGACAGTTTAAAGGGCAAAATAAAATACCGATGCAAAATTGGCATGAGCTACGGACCTTGCGTGGGTGCTGTCGTGGGTGCGCAAATCCCACAGTTTTGCCTTTATGGTCAAAATGGTAAAAATCCGGGGGCTGACTAATTAAACAACTATAGAAAAAAATTAACTGAAGCCTTCAGGGTAGATTCATACTTGCAGCCGTTTGTCCATTTAGTTGAGAAAATTGTAACAAATAAGTTTCATAAATTTGAATAAAACCTGGCGAGGTTATTTAGTAATTTGGACGGCAAAAGCGTCATACGGCTAGAAACCCCAATGTGCAACGCATCCCCCATCACTATTATTTGACAAGAACAAAGAGGGTGAAGTCTTACGTTAAAAGCAGACTAAGAACATCGTAACAAAAAATTCTACACGTATTATGTACATAGGTTAGAACGTTGCCCTTAGACTGCGTTTAGCAAGACTGACCTAAGACTGGCTTTATGCATTCCACCTAGAATGTCATGCCATTTCTATTATGCATTCATGATTACATATATTTTGTAAGGAACTGTGGTTTTTAAGGCCTTCCTAAGTAGCTGCATATTTTAGGAACTACTTCTCAAACATGTTGATTTTTTAGTGACAACAGCGACGACGCTTGAAAAGTTATGCCCGCCAACGAAAATTCTGATACCGCAAGCTATTGCCAAGTTTCTGGAAAAAAGCTCAATCTTTACCTGCGAGTACCACAAGTTTGTCAGTATCAAGGTATGTATGCAATATGCATGTACAAGTACAATTACAAAATCATTCAGTTTATCATTACTGTCTGTTGTGATTTCCCTAAGGCTTTATTTCTTATTTCTGCCCATTATTTCTTATTTCTTAATTCTTATTTCTGCCCAGTGGGAACCGGGCCTACATAGTTAGTCAGTTGGTGGTAAACGCAAATGAAGCCAAAATTTTGCGGGTATCTATCAATCATCAAAAGTACAGCTACGCTCTTTTTTCAGTTGACACTAAAATGAACGAAAACTAAAAGAAAACGAAAAAGAAACGAAAATGAAATGAAACGAAGCCAACTTTTTCGGCTTGCGCAATAAAGTTTTGCGAAATTGACGAGCAAAAGAGCTGTATCAGCATTTAGCTGCAATTTTTTCATCGAAGAGGGTGCTGAATTTTCAGCTTATTTCCTCACTGCTTACATCTAATTTTTGAGCATGTGCAAAAATCGTAATATAGAATATGCATAAATGAAAAATTTTTATTGAAATAGATACTTGAAAAGACTGAAAATGTAAAAAAAAACTGTGTCAATATAAAAATAAATAATAATTTTTATAATATATTTAAATATAATTCATTTTAATTAATTTTGTTTATTAATTTTAATGAATTTATTTTGAGAAAACGGTCGGTAGTAGTATGAAAATGGGCGTTCTGGGCCCTCCCGAAGCCGCAGAACTCCCTCCCTCCCTCCCACAACCGCCTTAAATTATTTAAAAAGTAAAAGGATTAACTGTACTTACCAAAGATAGGAGATAGGATAAATGAATAAATACTTACTATAGAAGTAGTATGTAGTAGTAGTAATAATTCAGACACTGTTAAAAAGTTCATGAAATTTGAAAATAACTTTTTACGTGTAATTAAAAATTGACCGAAGTTTGGCATAGTTTTCTAGAGTGGGTTAATGTGATTGAGACCTTGTTTTGTTTTAACATTCCATTACAGTTTGACACAGTTTTTTAGATGGGACTAACAGGATTGTCCCTTGTTAAAAAGTTCATGAAATTTGAAAATAACTTTTTACGTGTAATTAAAAATTGACCGAAGTTTGGCATAGTTTTCTAGAGTGGGTTAATGTGATTGAGACCTTGTTTTGTTTTGACATTCCATTAGAGTTTGACACAGTTTTTTAGATGGGGTAACAGAATTGTCCCTGATTTTTTAATAACCTACTTAATTTAGGCCAAATGTTTTTCTAAATTACCACATTAAAAACAACAATGAAGATGCGAAAATTAGGTGGCACACAACCCAGTTTTTTCGGTTAGAACATTGTGTCCCAGTTTTTATCTTGACCTGCAGTCTACTTTCATCTTATAGTCAACCTATTTTTTCAACTATATAAGCCCTTCCAAAATCCGAAATTTCATCAGTTCTTCTGAATTTGCTAAGCCTATTCAACGTTTATTTTTTACATCAAGCACTATGCCCACCATTCCATTTTATGATAATCTGTCGCCCCCCCCCCACCACCCGCCACCAATGCCTGAATATGGCGCTTCACCACCCCATTCAACCACCATCCTCGACCAATCCATATGACTCCCCACAACATCAGCCACCTCCTGCGGATACTTCACCACAGGAGTGGATACATTGGCTTGAAGGTTAGACGTTGTTTCGTACACAAAATTATGAACCCCAGAGATTTTACACTACGAGTCTACACGCTTCAAATTGATCGATATTTATTATGCAAATAAGGTGCTAATTTTTCAAACTTTCCAAACATGGTCATGTTTGGTATCAAATTAAAGCCCTTGATGAGGATAGTAGTTTACTGTGTAAATATCATAATCAGCAAATGCTGATCGATATTTATTATGCAAATAAGGTGCTAATTTTTCAAACTTTCCAAACATGGTCATGTTTGGTATCAAATTAAAGCCCATGATGAGGAGAAACATTTACAAGGTAGATTATTGTGATAAGCCAAAATTGATTGATTTTAAATATGCAAATAATGTCCTAATTTTTTCGAACTTTTTAAACATGGTCATGTTTGGTATCAAATTAAAGCCCATATTGAGGATAGTTGTTTTTTATATAAATGACTGCAATATAAACAATTAAAATTGACTTTTTTGTGTAAAGTCAGATGTTTTTTGATAGTTTACCAGTATACTGTATGTGCTAATGTATGTTGAATTAAAAGTAGCTCTAATCCAGAACATGGTGTCATTGTGGGAAAAAAATCACTATGGTTACTCTAGTTTGACTATAATAATAGGAAAAAACCAAAATGTGCCGATTTTTTTACTAAAATACGTCTATTAATTAAACTCAATATCATACCAGCCCTCTGTGTTCCTCCTCCACGGCTTGGGACGTGGCATAGGCCCATTACTGGTTTTTTTATTTTTTATTTTTTATTTTTTATTTTTTATATTTTTTATTTTTTTTTAATTTTTTTTAATTTTTTATTTTTTTTATAATTTTTTATTTTTTGTAATTTTTTTAAAATTTTTATTTTTTTATTTTTTTTAATTTTTAATTTTTTTATTTTAATTTTTTTAATTTTTAATTTTTTATTTTTTTTCAATTTTTTTTAATATTTATTTTTTTAATTTTTTTTATTTTTTTAATTTTTTACAGTACATGACAGACATACATATATATTACAACACTACATACATACTTTTAGTTTATTCAAACCCACAATATCTAACATGGTTAGGACGCATACATTCTATTCTCAAATGAGCCCCTAGTCTAGTAGTTAGGAACCCACACAAGTGGCATAGTTTCAAAGTTGTAGCTTGTTTACTGAAAAAGTTTTTGATAAAAGGTTTTGGTTCCTCTACAACTAAACCTAGACCCACTACATCTAAAAAGCACTGACAATGTTTATAACGATTACAAGTTTTACATTTAACCATCCCGAACTAGTACACAACTATCAGTGGAGGGAATATCAGTATTGGAACAATTTTTCTTGGCATTAGTCTTTATATCAGTATCATCATCACTCTCACTTGATGATGATTCTTCTCCTAGTGAAGATGAGTGAGAATAATAAGTATGGTGGTTAATTTCCCATGCTTCCGTCAACACGGTGTGCTCCCACTTTTCAACGTACAAACGCACTTGATAGCAATCAGGCATATCATAATTAGCACAACAAACATCTCGAAATGCATCTTCGAGTCTATCATACATGTGCCCACAACGGGCTAGAGTAATTTCAGGGGAATAGAGGCTGTAAAAACCGACCACTTTCCAGGTATACATTTTGAATACTAACCATATTTTCAGAAACATGTAGCTTTTATACTTTTTCACAACTATGAGTCATATAGCCTCAGGGAAAATAACTACACCTACGTATCATATAGCCTAAGGGAAAATAACTACAGCATGAGTCATTAGTTGCGCAAAAATTGCGCAACCAATTTTTTCAACAAAATAATACTGTGGCTAAACATAACATTTATTTAAAACTGTGATAGTATTGAAGGATAGGTTGAGTAACACCATTTATACAAACTTTCCAAAATCGTTTTCCACAATATTTACACAATTCTTCCTCGTCTAGTATACAGCATCGGTATAACAAGTCACTAATGCACTCCGGACAATGTCTTGGTTTACTACGACATTCGTCAGTGCAGCCATCAAGAAGGCAGCGAGCAGTGTGTAGTTCACAAATGAGACAATCAAAGTCAGTAATATCTGATATATGGCACACATACCAATTTTTTCTGAAAGACCACGATTTTTCACCACACCACATGCACGGCACTAATTCATTTTTCTTCCAGCATTCCTTACCAAGTCTCAACAGACACTTATAACAATATCGTGGCTGTTGGAGACACTCTAGTGTACATTCGTTTAAAAAGCAGTTGGATTTTTCGTTTTCACAAATCAGACATGAGTTGTCTTGTACATTGGATGATACGGTAAATTCAGATGGAGGACTCTCGTCGATCTCAGAAATGGTGCAATTTTGCAGCTGATAATGCATCT
>JASANF010004273.1:0-10214 GCA_030248245.1 Trissonchulus sp. WLG1_4 | reverse complement strand
GGAAAATCAAAACGAAGCTCCGTACACGGGAAACTCACCTAACTTACGATCAAACTTCACAACTAAGTTAACGTAAAAAATCACATGAATCAAAACAGACAAAACTAAAGCATACCCATAGTCGAGAATTCCCAGAATTTCAAATATGATCAGCTCAAACATAGTGCAGGACAATGCGAACGTCACTGAAAATGCCAACTGCACCATTCGCTGATGGACCTGAAATGAATTCTAATTACATATAATATGCGTCGAAATTTGCTTTTTCAAGTTTGCTAACCTACGGATTTTCATTTTAGACTACCAGAATAAGATTTTATGTATATACGTAGTACGGATTCTTAGGAAAATTGTACAAAATTTGGGATATATTTGGTCGACTAGGTGGTCCACAAAATTTGGCCGGAGAAAGCCCTCCAATCCAAATCGTTACCACTTACCATTATTTCCAAAATAATGCCAAAACATAAAACATGTTAGGATCAAGTGCAGTTGGGGGGGGGAAAAATAGTGGACCTATGTTTTGGAGTAGAGCACCTTGAGGGAAGCATTTTTTGTAATAGAACCCCTATCCACAAATTTGGATTTTCTGAGCTATGACCCCTTGAAAATTGGATTTTCAGTGTTTTTGGAAGTGAACGTAGGTCAAAGTTCTAAGCCAAAAATGGCTATAATCTTTGTTTTTGGATAGTTTTGAGTGCGTTATGATGTTTTAAGGCATCGTCTAGGCTTAGTTGGCAGGATTCTCTAGGCTAAGCTGGCAGGATTTTTTCTGAAAATTAAGATTTTTTATTGCCTAAGCCTGAGCCCAAGCCTAAGCCTAAGCCTAAGCCTGATCCTAAGCCTAAGCCCCATACTAAGCCTAAGCCCTAAGCCTAAGCCTAAGCCCAAGCCTAAATTAAGGCTAAGTTTGAATTTGGTCAAAAATTGGACGTTTCTGGCGAATTTGGCCAATTTTTCGGCGGGAACCCGGTCAAAGAGCCCTTGTTTTGATTCTAAAAAATTGTAACCAATAATCTGACACCATTTAGACACGATTAGAATGGAAAAAACAAGAGCTTCGGAAAAAAATTGCGAAAACGTCCCTCACTGAGGGTTCAGATTTCGGGGGGTTGTATCTCAGAAAATCCAAAAAATGAAATAGGGGTTCTTGAAGCAAAAATGCTTCCCCCAAGGCGCTCTACTCAAAAAAATAGGTCCACTATTTCCCCCCCCCAACTGCATTTAACCCACATGTTATATATATATTATATATATATATATATATATATATATATATATATATATATATATATATATATATATATATATATATATATATATATATATATATATATATATACATGACCAACACCAAACAAACTTACTTCGTAGTCTCTGAAGAGTTTTTTCATAAAAAATATCCATCCGCCGGCAAAGAAAGCCGTCTAAAAATCACAAAATAGTATAAAACACCAATCATAAACCGTAGACCGCAAAAAGGCTTCTACTTAAACGAAAAATCTCGTTGTCGATGATAAACGAAGGTGGAGCTGTGATCAATCACGCACCATTAGAAAACCCTTTTGCAAATTTATATATATACATACACACATATATATAGACGTAAAATGTAAATATATTTATAAAATTAGTTATTAATTAACCTGTGACAATAGAACAATAACTGTATCTGAGAGCAACATGCTGATAACTAAGTGGTGTCTTCAGTAAGTGGTCTAATGGTCTCTCCACATGCTGTTCCTGTTCTGCATTGTTCGTCTACAATAACCACAGCATTCCAATAATTTGAAGAGCTAATGGAATCATCTGAGTCACTGAACTTGCAATTCAGATATATACAATCAGACGGACAGACAGAAACTATCTATAAAAAAATAAACAGCATAATTACAGAATAGATAGAAAGGACATATAGTGTACCTATATATATTTTCTCGAAGACACATCAGGGTTGGGCACCGGAAACAAACTCCCGGAAAAAACTGTTTTTTTCCGTTTTTTTCAGAGGGGTCGGAAAAAAACGGAAAAAAACTCGAAACTGGTAAGTTTGTCCAGTAAAGGTTAAACTTGCACAAAATGCTTTCAAATCGTTTAGAAAAACCAAAGTAAGACGTTTTTGTCACTAATGAAGGTTATAATTGAACTAATTGGCAATGGGTGGAGGGAACGATACTGACTTCAAATTTTTATATTTGTGTAACCCTTCATGAACATGGAAATATACGGTTTATTGAGACGCTATGAAACTATCCGTTTCTTTTCAGGGTGTGTAAGCGAATGTAATGAACCGTGTCTATAATCACTGCTCTACCTAGAATCCTATATGCTATACTGTATGTAAGCCGTGTATAAATACCTGCTTCCTTAACAGGTAGTCGCAAGTAGTGCTAGCAAATTTTTCGTGACGTCGGACCAGCTTATTTTATCGGATATATATAACTTTTATTTTAGATTTTACTATATACTTTATCTTAAGTAACCTCGAGCGGCTGTTTCCTTTCAACAGGCCAACAAAAAACTACTTGATTTTACGGAAAATTTAATTCCAAGTTTCACTTGAATTTTTAGCATTCTCAATAAAAGCGGATCTCCATTCAATCAGTGAAATTGGATCAACATCGAAAAATACGCCGATCTAATCCTCATAGGGCTATATAAACATCTATTTAATGAATAAATTTTTGTATTGGTACACGTACATTTCAACAACAAATCAAAATATTGAACCAAAATGCAACAGCATAAAACTTTTAGGCAATTATCCAGGGGTTTGAGCTGTTCTATTTGAGCCAAGAAAGCCTTTCTCTAGACGCAATTCTGACCTTTTTTGGCGCAAAGTATATATGGCAGTTTTATCGTTATTTTTGTGTGAAAATTTTAAGGAAAAATTGTTTAAACTCAATTAAGAGTACAATTTTGAATTGCGAAGTAGATTAAGGGGGTAATATTGCGTTTTTAGGTGTTTTTTTGAAAGGCCATAGCTCAGCGTTTACAAATTCAAATCACAAGCGGTCTTTTGCATTAGGTAGAACAATATCATTCCTAAATGTATGCCATGTATTGAAATTTAACCTGTGATTTTGTTTCCAGTATAAGCGACTAAAGAAAGGTCCTTTCCAAAATGTTACAATTTTTTACAAAAAGTTTGCGCCACAGCTCTGAATCATACGATTACCTGTTGGGGCTAAAAGTTGGTAAGGTTTTTGACATGTTTAAAATCCCCAGGCATGTCCCCCACTTTTTTAATAACTAGTCAATTTACTGAGAAAATAGCTGAAAAGCAAACGCACCGAAAATTTAAGATATTTTCTTGTAATTAAAACCCTCTAAAAATGTCCACAGGTGAAATTTCGAAAAAGTGAGAGACATGCCTGGGGATTTTGACCTTTACAGTGCTGTCCCAAAAATTTATGCTCAGGCGTCACTCATAACTTGAGTACTGGTGGCGCAAAGTTTACATAGAAATCACAAAAACCTCGAAAACGCAATTACCACCTTAATTCTTTAAAGGTTAAAACACCAACCTGAATGGCAGAGTTTGCATACACCAGTTTGCACTGCTAGAACCAGTCACTCTTCTGTCGACTTAGAGCCCCCCCCCCCCCAGTAAACTGATAAACTGACAGCGAACTTACCCCACCTTAGTCCTAAACTCCTTCCAACCATACCATAACTAATTAGACGAATTTTAAAACAGAAACACTGGCTATTATATATGGTAGTTATCGCATCAATCTCGTGCAGAAGAAGCGTAATAACCATTGAAGAGTCACTAGTGAATAATATATAACGAAGTTACTAAGACGCAAAATGTAAAATTACACTTCAGAACTACTCTACCGTCATTTTTGGACATCGGAAAAAACTCAGAAAAAAACGGAAAAAAACCTGAAAAAAGCTAATATTGCTGATATATCTTCCCACCGCTTTTGCAGCTATTTTGTGCAACGGGCACCAGAGTGAAAAATTTACTATGCTTTTGGATATTGAATGCGGAGCAAATTTATTAAATGTCGTTTTTGCAATGATATAAATGTAACACAAAACAGTATATCAGGCAACCAAATTGCGCCTAATACACACATATTCTTACATGAAGTAATTCCAACAAAAAAATGGGTGATGCGGCCGCCCTCCCCCCGGGATATACCGGTATGAGAGCGCGGTTCATTATCGGAAAAAACACACAAACCGTATATACAGCTCTAGCTTTTTGGATTCTGGGAAGTTTTTAAATTTTTGAAAGTTAGTTCTTGAAAATTCACGACTGTCTCAGCTCTCGGCCTGGCTCGGCAAAATTGTCAAGCCGAGCCGAGCCGGCCGGCGCGGCAGCCGAGCCGAGCCGAGCCAGCGGTCTATCCCTAGTAAATATGTAAGTGTCATACTATGGATGGAAAGTCTATTTTTTAAAAAAGTGACACAGGAAAACCAAGAAATTTGAACACAGGAAAACCAGTCCTCTGAAATGTATCTGAAATTTCTGTAGACCAAGTTTTTTCCCGATAAAAGTCAGATATCTGAAGATTAGCTGAAAACCGTGTTAAAATTATCACAAAATTTTTACAAGCTCTGCCTTCCAACGCTTATTGAAATATATATACTGAGAAGACTACTATATATTATACGATAATATATATTATACTATAGGACTACTATATATCCCTACAACGCCCTGGGGAACCTACGGAAGGCCCTGGAGTTCCTGAAGCTGGTCGGGCGCCTTTAACTGGGAGCCCGGGCATATGGTGATATCCACCAACGCGACCAACCAACCAACCAACCAACCAAAGAAGCAAGCAAGCAAGCAAGGGTTGGGCGCTGTCGCGCCGACCCTGATACAAGTCAGATATCTGAAGATTATCTGAAAACTGTGTTAAAACTATCAGATAAAATTTACAGAATTTTCACAAGCTCTGCATTCCATTTCCAACGCTTACTTTGGGTCTGGGAAGAATAAAGACTTCATTAATTAGATTATTACTGTTGTATATGCGTGTATTTGTTTCAGACTATAACTAAATTTCTATTATTTATAATAAATTTTATAATATATAATTATTCTTTTTTCCAATCCATTCGAGCGTCCTATTTTTAACTCGTATTTTGCTGTTTCCGCTGGGTCGATATGAACACTGGTATCTGGTAAGTGCACTTTTTGTGTCATCAGCTCTTTAGAAGTTACCAATGTATACAAAATATTATCATGCCATTTATCTCCAAAATTTAGCTGCAGTGGAACATGTAGACAGATCGAGTTTATTACTTCAGTGTTGCGCTAATTGCGTAATAAACTCTGATAACTTGAAACACAATTTGGATAAAAGACGCGTGTTTTGGAATGCAGTCAGTGTAGTATGCGACTGTTTGGCACCATTAATTCCAAATAACGAAATTGTTCTAGCATCTTTCATCCAAGATCTGATTTTAATATGTTGATGAACGCGACTTGTCATTTTTGGTGTTTTTAATTTAATTTAGGAGTTGGTTTTCGTGGTATATGTCACTGCAGTCACTAAAGACTGCAAACTCATCTGTAGCTAACATTCTGCATAACAAGTTCTCAAGTCCAAATCGGCGGCATTGAAATGTGTGTACCAGTCCAAAGTTGCAAAAAACTGTCGTCACCGAAAACATTTTAGTTTTAATTATTGGAGTTCGAAACATTGCATCTGTAGTTAGTCTCGCGGAATCTAACTTCTGACTAAATGAAATAATTTTAGCAACTTGCAATCACTTTATACCAGTCGTACGTGCTGGAAATGATTTTTTAAGTTAGTTGATTCAAACCGTACCCTATGTGCTAATAAAAACTTGACTTTCCCTCGTGCAGGTGACAACTGACAGTGTACTGTGTGTTATTAGTTCGTTCAATATTTATAATTTATTTAGTGTAAACTTAATGGCCCGTATTCACATACTAAGTGTTAGCGCTTATAAGCGCTAAGTGTTATTCACATACTTAGTGTTTATTTAAGCGCTTAGCAAACACTAACGCTTAACTTAGCGTATCAATTTTGTATTCACATACTTAAAATTTAGCACCCGTATTCATAAAAGTGCGTTATCCGAGCTTATAGCAAGCCGGGCTTAAAATCCCGGCTTTTAGTATTCATAAAACCAAGCTCGGCTTTTTATCCAGGCTTTTTGGTATTCATAAAAGCTGCGATAAAAAGCCAGGCTTATGGTATTCATAAAAATCAAGCTCGGATTATAATGCCGGCTTCCACATAGATTTTATTGATTTTTTCATGCATACGAAAAAGCTTGGATAAAAAGCTAGGCTTGATTAAGCCAGGATTGACCAAAAAGCTCAGATAAAAATCCAGGCTTGAGCGCAAGCCAAGCTTTTCATCCCGGCTTTTTCAAGCCAGACTTACGGCTAAAAAGCCGAGCTTTTTATCCCGACTTTTATGAATACCGGCCTAGTGTTTGGCTTAGAATTAAGCGCTTAAGTTTAGGGACCTCGGGAGCTCCCTAAGCGCTAAGCGCTTAGTTAGGGGATGGTGTGGGGAAGGGATAGGGAGAGTGGGGGTGGTTTTTGGCCGCCATGGGAAGAAAGGGCATGCAATTTAGGATATATTAGTGACATTTTCCGACCAATTCGATCCATTTTGCTCGTTTAATCGCCAAAAATAAAAAATGCACTTTGTTGTCCAAATTCGTTTTTTTACATTTTTGAGTAGAGCATCTTAATCGAAGTAATTTTTCTTCAAGAACTTCTATTTGAAAATTTATATTTTTCACGATATGCCCCCCCGAAACATGTAGAGCTGATTTTGCATTTCTCAGGAATCCACCTGCTGAAAACATTTTTTACAAATTTATAGTTCGAGAAAAATATATATTATTAACAAGAAATAGTAATTTAAATAAATCTATAATCGGATTTATAAATACCAAATGGAAATGCCGATTGCCGATAAATAACGAATTCCGGATCCACATCAAGCAGGGAGCGCACTCCAAGCCAAAGCCAAAACTAAGCACAAAAGTTGCTAAACGCTAAGTTTAGTATAACACTAATTTTTAAGCGTTTATTTTGTGAATAACAGTTTAGTACAAATTAAGCGCTAACACTTAGCAAACGCTTAGCGTTAGTATCTGAATAACTCTTAGTATGTGAATTCGGGCCAATGATTCTATTTTGGTTTCAGAATGTTCCGCCCGAATGCTGGAGGAGGAAGCGGAAAAGTCAGTCAAACCAAAAAACCCAATGCCCAATGCCTAGTGTCTCCTCCGATCAGGTGATCCAATGAAAAAAGAAACAAAAAGAAAGCAAGACGGACGTCTAACAGCAACATCGGCAAAGCTCCGCTAATTCTAGAAGGTATTTATAGTTGTGATGTGAATGTTTTTCGATTAGGTGTTAACAAAGCTTGTACTAAGAAATGGTTTACAGCAAGCAAAAACTTCAAAATGATATTAATATAGTGCTAAAATTTACCTGCCAATTCTGCAAAGTTGAGGTGATTGAATGGCAAAATTGAAAATTAAAAGTGAGCCACAGTTAAGGGGGTAGTGTCGCGAAAGCAGTTTTGCTCATAGGCTGTGAAAATAGAACTTTTTGTTTTGAAGTAGTACATTCAATGAGAAGCTAGTCCAACGCTGCATGGTATCAAATAATTACTGCCAGACATCACACTATCAATATTGACAAATATCTTGGAGCATTCGTCATTAGTAAGCCAGACATCACACAATAGGGACATAAAAGTTCGAAAAACCAAGCCAGATATCAGATTGGCCAGCTTGTGAAGTACACATAATGTGTGGACGCACAATTTTTTGCGACAAATAAGAAAAAAGAAAATTGAAGCTTCGTTTTTCTTTTGATTTGAAAATAAGCGTCTAGATTTTTCACAATTTATCATTATTGCTGTTACTATTTTACAGTTTAAGTACACCTTCACAGTTCAAACTAGTATTACTCCACAGCCACTACAGTAATCTGCACTAAATTTTGTGTGCATAAACTACAACATATGTGCTTTTAGTCTGTGTAAAAAAACTAAACAGAAAAATTGATAAATGTGACTAAAAAATGGAATGTGAATAGGTTTTTTTTTCGTCATTTTTCCGACTTTGAGACATTATTGCAAACTATATGCTGCACCAATTTTGCTGAAACTTGGCAAAATAATTTGCCTTTAGATAGATTTTTAAAATATAGAAAGAACAATTTCTAATATTTTACTAATAATAAAGTTTTACAGTCGCGCAAAATCGACTGCTTTCGCGACACTACCCCCTTAAGGGGGCGCTCCGGGAATCAAGGTTTTGGCCCGAATTCACATACTAAGAGTTATTCACATACTAACGCTAAGCGTTTGCTAAGTGTTAGCGCTTAATTTGTACTAAACTGTTATTCACAAAATAAACGCTTAAAAATTAGTGTTATACTAAACTTAGCGTTTAGCAACTTTTGTGCTTAGTTTTGGCTTTGGCTTGGAGTGCGCTCCATGCTATGGATCCGGAATTATTTATTTATTATTTATCGGCATTTCCATTTGGTATTTATAAATCCGATTATAGATTTATTTAAATTACTATTTCTTATCAATAATGTCAAGAAAGGGAGGGGGGATTCTTACCGAAAGATCAACAGCATCATCATCAGAATGACCCAGGGGGGATTCGAACCACCCATCTCTGGATCTGCAGACCAGCGCTCTACCGTTGAGCTACTGGGCCGACAATGAGCTGTCGTAAATCCCTTTAAGTACTGTAGGGGGCCTATCTTACTTCACATCCCTCCCCTTCTAGTAAACTTCGGCCCGAAGTTTCCCTGGGCTGTGCACCGCTACTACAAGCTATGGGCAGCCCGGAGTGGGGGAGTGCCGCCGGGAGCCGTCCCTATCATTCTCTATAAGGCCAGTGTCGCGAGGTCGCTCCCTAACCTCATCATCAGCGAACACTGCCAGGGACTGATAAGCTCACACTCCTAGCCGGGACAAGGAGCGGCTCCACTGCTAAGCTACAACCGGCTATCTCATTCCTCCATATACTCACCACCACTCTGCCCATGCCCATTCGCAGTCTAATGGGGTGCGACTAGTCACCCAACAGCCCAACGCTACCTCACTCAGACCACGACCAGGGGATTCGGAGTTCGGCATGGAAGCCTCGCCATGTCAAGAAAGGGAGGGGGGGATTCTTACCGAAAGAACAACAGCATCATCATCAGAATGACCCAGGGGGGATTCGAACCACCCATCTCTGGATCTGCAGACCAGCGCTCTACCGTTGAGCTACTGGGCCGACAATGAGCTGTCGTAAATCCCTTTAAGTACTGTAGGGGGCCTATCTTACTTCACAATAATATATATTTTTCTCGAACTATAAATTTGTAAAAAATGTTTTCAGCAGGTGGATTCCTGAGAAATGCAAAATCAGCTCTACAAGTTTCAAGGGGCATATCGTGAAAAATATAAATTTTCAAATAGAAGTTCTTGAAGAAAAATTACTTCGATTAAGATGCTCTACTCAAAAATGTCAAAAAACGAATTTGGACAACAAAGCGCATTTTTTATTTTTGGCGATTAAACGAGCAAAATGGATCGAATTGGTCGGAAAATGTCACTAATATATCCTAAATTGCATGCCCTTCCTTCCCATGGCGGCCAAGAACACCCCCCACTCTCCCTACCCCTTCCCCACACCATCCACTAACTAAGCGCTTAGCGCTTAGGGAGCTCCCGAGGTCCCTAAACTTAAGCGCTTAATTCTAAGCCAAACACTAAATTTTAAGTATGTGAATACAAAATTGAAACGCTAAGTTAAGCGGTAGTGTTTGCTAAGCGCTTAAATAAACACTAAGTATGTGAATAACACTTAGCGCTTATAAGCGCTAACACTTAGTGTAAACACTAACTTCAAGCGTTAGTGTTAGTATGTGAATACGGACCTTTTGGCCGTATTTTTTAAAAACAGCCAAAATGACCTATTATTCTTGAAGGAAAGTTGCCAAAAATACTATTTCTGATGTTTTGACGTGCATATCTCCATAGCAAAAGATTTGGAAAAAGTTGGACAAATTACTGATTTTTTTATTCGACTTTTACACAAATTCAGCAAGAAAGCCAGTGCATCAACGCTTTTTGAGGTTTTGCAAACAGACGATACGTAGATATTATTAGTCGTAATGAAAAATTAAAACAATTTTATTGCGTTCTGTGCAAAAAAAATGCACAAGAAACCATTTTCAGAATAAG
>JASANF010004272.1:0-29906 GCA_030248245.1 Trissonchulus sp. WLG1_4 | reverse complement strand
TCGGTCAAAAAGTGCATGGATTTTGTTAAGGGCTCCTAAGTGGGAGTATTCTGCATTCAGTCGAACAATTGGTAATACTTTGCGCATGAAAAAAAGACACGAGATGCTTATTCTAGCAAACTTATCGATTTTATCCTTTTCAACAACATTTCCCGAACACTTTGTCCTGCATGAAGACTGCCTTCCACATCTGATACCAAACGCTTCATATGTTTTGATGCATCGCAAATGTATGTTTGTGTGGCTATTTGCCCCGCATGTTTTTGGCAATGGTGCGTCAACGAATATTTTAAACTATGAGTTGTTAATATGCCCCCTTCATTATGCGATACATTACAACTTTTTTCAAACAACTCCAAATTGACATTTTTCAAACAAATTATCAGCTATAAGGCTAATTCTGTTATCAGATGTACGAATCCACGATGTCGCTCGCAGCAGTTTGTATTCGTTTACCAAGCATCTTTTAGCGTCATATAAAGTACATATCTGATGATCGGTATAAGAAGAACTAAAAGCTACTATTAAATGTTTTCAACGTCATAATGTGAAGTTTCCACCTTATGTTTATCAAAATCTGCCCGCTGCTGTAGAACTTAGTATTAAATATGCAGACTCAGAAACTCAGACTGAATTTGGCATTTGATTTTACTTTTAATCGTTTGTAGCGTTTAATCTTTTTGTAAATGTTCATGTTTTGTATTTTAATAAACTGTTTTTATACATAACTTTTTGCGCTTACCAGAGATAGTTCATCATGAATATTCCAGTTGCTTCATAGTGTTTACGGATCGTATCATATCAGTTGTTAGGGACAGCGAAAACGACAATCTTGATACAAAATTTTGTAAAAAACTTATTTGTGGAGTTACACAGCTAAAAAAGCATACTAAATAGACTAAGTTTATGTAAAAAAAAATTATCCTAAGCCTGGTGTCAGTCACATACAAACTAGACACCTACCTAGTTTTGGATAAAAAGTTGCATAAATGTGCATGTGTTTTGTAGTATACTAAATACGGCATCCTATAACAGCTTACTTTGATATTTACGGAAATATTTACCGTAACATTTAAATATACATGTCCGACTTCACCTAACACTTCACTTTGTTTGTTGTATTGTGTATATCCTTTCAACATTTTTAGTGATGATTCTGCAAAGGAATATAAAGCTCCTAAACTTTGAGGATTGTCATAGAGTAAATACCTTTTTAGAAAAGGTTTAATTTAATTTTGACAAAGGTGTTTCTTCTATTCTCTTGCCTAAATGATTTAATTCGCTTACTTGCTTAGAGAGTCTCCTGGCTAAGTGTAATACTGATGGCTACAATTACACCAAAGGGTCTCCTAAACCACGTTATATTTCAAAACGAGTTGACAAACTCTTGCTGAAACCAACCGCTTAATTTCTACTCTATCAAAAAGACCTCCGCAAAAAAAAATACAAAAAATTGTCTGTCAGAATATCTTATTGTTGCAATTTGTTGTAGATCTAATTACACTCAGATGGAAGACACAAGCATGCTACAGGTAAATTTTCATTTATTAGTTGTTTTAATAACTATTTTTACTTAGTTGAAGAATTTGACAAATATAATGGATATGAATTTGTTTAGGAAGCAGTTGTTGAAGTTTTTGGTTCCAATCAAACGCTTGCTCAAATGGTGGAGGAAATGCCGCTAACAGAAAATGAAACAAAACGTTTGAAGAGTTTGCTTAAAAAATATTTCCTGCACCAGACAGAGTGTTTTCCATTTTTGGCAGACAACATAATCCTTGAGCAAGAGCTGGCAGTCCAAGAGAAACAATGGAATGATGCGTACACAGCCTACGTCAGCTCAAACCCAGAAATTGAAGGCCGTTTTTATTTGTGTAACGGATGTGTGCTCGCTAAACCAAAAAAATGGCAGGTGCTACAGAGTAAGCACAATAACTCCGCACATGCCAAAACTCATTTCAACTGCAGGACTTGTCAGGGAACTCACACCTCAGATACGATTACTCGAATCCAGGGTGGAAAGTTCGCAAGATTTTGTTGTGCCTGTGGTTGCTTTTGCCCTGAAAATCCCATGCCACATTTGAAGATTCTGAGCACCGACAACCAGCAGCATATTTGTTGTGCTCATGGTAACTCGGCCTGTGATAAGCAGCAAAATGTTTGTTGCAGACCTCCATGCCTTCATCTTTTTCTGTTGTTTGGTTGCTGTGTGCATGGACTTAGTTGTAAATTTTATGAAAAATTGTTTCCAGTTTCCCTGTACAATTGTATAGGTAATCGAAAAACTATTACCATGAACGCAGCAGCAGACAACGGTGGAAACTGCTGAGCTAGTTGGTAATTTTTTTTATATTATATGGATATTGTATTTTCTTGTTTTATATGTCTGACATTGCCATTCTGGAATACTACTACAAATGGAATGTGATTGAAGTAGATCCCACTGACGGTCAACAAAGAATCATTTTGGAAGGACAAAGAATCTTTTACACTTTTCCTCAATGCAAAAACCAAGCCATGCATTACGCTGAAGTTATTGAGCAAAACATGAAGATGAACTGCTTTGTGTTTATCAAAAAATACAAGCCTAATGGAAACTGCTTAAAGACCTACATTATTCCACTGAATGGCGACACTATGGTTATTCAGATTTAATAAAGTTTTATTTAACAGTTTACTAAATGTTACATTGTGAATTTAATAAAGTTTTGACCAGTTAGTAGTTTTCGTATTTGATGGCTCAAAACGTCCTGCGCCATAAACTGATTTGGGGACATTGTTTTCTTCTAAATATTGAATAAACTCTGCCAAATCGTGGGGGCGGTACTGCAATTTGATGTACGAAGGCGTTGTCACCCATCTGATTAGATCCATTGCATTGGAAAACTCTTTGGATTCACCGTTGGCGTAAGTGACAATCAAATGTCCATCTTCAGAAACGGTGAGTTTTCCAGCTAAGGCTTGCAGCAACAGCTTGCCCTTCGGTTTTGCTACTTTTGCCAAGTTATCAATAATCCAGCCTAAATCTTGCACTTTTCTTTCATCGCAAAGTGCACAAACCAGTTTCTTTTTTTCATCTTCTGTCTTGGTTTTATCATTCAAAATTTGAGCAATGTTTTTTACGAAATCATCAGAATCTTCAATTAGTATGTATCGCTTGGGCATGGTTAGCAAATAGATGGCATAACGCTGGCACCGCAATCTGGCAAATTAAACGAATAAGCCGTTTGTGCTTTAGTAAAATCTGCTGCTTGCGAAAATCGGAGATAGACTGATTTGCCAAGGCTCGCAACTTTCGTTTGTATGGCTTTAACTTTTTTCGCCCAGCTGCCGATAGTTGAAGATTCTCCGTGTACAGCAGATTATGTGCTATTTCAGTGATTGCTTTGAAAAAAGAAGGTACGGCTTCATTCAGGATCTCAATCAATCGAGCTGGTTTTATGTCCTCGGAAATTAGCTTTAAAAGAAACAAGTTATCCAACACAGGCTGAGACATTTTGATTTTATTCCAACAAATTATAGTTTATATAGCATATTGACAGTATACTGATACAAGTTAAGGAACATAGACATATTGTTGAGGTTCAAACGGGAGACTGGTGCGAAATTGTAAAATTTCTGGGGCTTCCGCAGTCAAGTCTAACCAAAGAAACCCATACGGTTTAGAATTTACCGCAGATTCATACATGCTAATAAATTTTTTACCCAACCCTGGCATTATTTGCGATCCTAGCACAGAAACTGCTCGTTTGTCACGACGATTTTTTAATAAAATTATGTGATTAAATTGTCGTGACACACAAGCAGAAAATTTTCCAGTCAAGAAAGGACTTTGCCATAATAAAAATACAGTTATATTGTAATGATGACTATACACTGTTAATAATTTATAGATTACATCACTGTTGCCGCTGGAAAACTGTAGGTCGTCTATCACCACTGCACCGCCTTCATCATCCCAAAAAGTTTTGTCACTGATCAACTTCTCATCCAGGCCTTGCACAAAGGTAATGTTGGGCACATCTTTATCAATTATTTTGTACAGAGGTTGATCAACTTCGTAAAGAAAGAGTACTTTAGCAAACGGAGCATCAAAACAGTGTTCTTGATTACAAAGCATTCTATGAAGTAAATGAGTTTTCCCACTGCCTGAACCCCCAATCAGAGCTATACGAGCAGGCGTTAGGATCTTTAAGGGGTATTCAACAGTTAAAGCATCCATGACAAATAATCAATTATAATCAGCTTCCATTTTATAACTGACAGATATCTAAGCTAAACATAGCCCAGGGGTGTTCAGAAAAAGGGGGCCGAAGGCCCCCTTTTTCTGAACACAGTGGAGGGGGGCGCGCGCTTTCGCCTCCCCCCCGCTCCCGCTCCGCGGCTTAGAGTTCATCAAATGTTGGATATCGGTCTTGATTAAGCATTAGTTTGACGTCATATTCTCCAATGACAAATAGTACATTGTTTTCATAGGTTTCTTCTGCTAGCCAAAGACGAACGCTCACTTTGCCCTCAGTATCACCCGAAAGGTAATTACAGGCGCTGCTTTGATCTCGGGTTAGGTCACAGGACATGATGAAATATCCATCTTTGAAGTCTTCTGGATGAATACCAATATCTTCATTTGAGAAATTAAGGCCGCGTAGGAAGAAAAAATAGGCTAAGTTGTAATTGTTGTCGTTTATCGAAAGTGAAATTCCTTCGTTTGTAAACTGTGGAACGTCATTTTTGTAAACTTGAATTCGTGAGCAATGAAGTGAGACAAAATTGAATGGATTCAGTTGAAGCTTTGGTGATGTTACCGCACCACTACGTACCATGAAAATGTATATCCGCTTAGGCAGTCGTCCCAAAAATACGTTATCGTAATTGAACGTGAGCGATCCTTTAGGAATCGTTTGATTCCTAATGACGTGGCGAAGAATCGGTATGGTGAAGGCGTTGCTTGCCAGTAGTCGATTCTGCATTGAAAGCACAGCTGGAGATGGTTCCAAGAAGTTTCCAAAAAATTTTGCAGATAATATACGTATAGCGAACGTTTTGGACTGATCACCAATGAGACAATATTCAGGCTTCGTTCGGTGAAATCGGAATGTCATCGGACAATCTGTTGGCAGCGCCCGCACAGAACCAAAGACGTCATGAAAAGGACGAACCACCATGTTTAACTTGCGAGACTGTGCGATAAACTTTTGACGTACTACAAGACCATGATTGGCAAGCGGTTCTTCCATAAAAGGATCCCAAGTGTCCATGGCGTCGGCTGTATCCTTTGCAAAAACGCTAGTGCTCAGCAAGTAACGTTTTGTTGGTGAACTGAAATTAAGCATTGCCAGCAGGTACGCCTGTAGCGGAAAGTATTCTTGATTAAGCGTAACTTTTTGACCGTTGATAAAAACCTCAATTTCGGAAAATAACGCGTAACCAAATAAGTTACAGACGGAAACTTTGGCGTCCTCAGCAAGATTTGTTAGATCGCCATTAAGCACTTGGACAGAGATATCCAAGAACATACTCGATAGCTCCAGACACTTGTCAGGAACGCGTTCCAGTCGAAATTCCAGTGCTGTTTGATCAGTCCGCGGTAATGGTGTAACAAGTGAAATTTCTTTGATTTGACTGTCGGCAACATCAGTTTGGACGGGCAAGGATTGTTGCCAGGTGAATGCTTCCACTGAGCAGATATCCTGCACAGTGACTCGAGGAAGTTTTGGAATCGGTTCCATGAGTTAGATGAATTCTTTTTTCGTAGATTTGGTACGTCTGCTTCGTTGTTTTCTTTGTTTGGCAGCAGTGCTTGATTTCTTAGGCGTACGCTTCTTTGTGGACCTTTTTTTGGTTTCTGGGTTCTTTCTTTTTAGTCTTTTTGGTGTAGAACTTTTGGCTTTTTTGACGCGCACCGTTTGAATCACAACAGGGATTACGCCAGATTTGACTGTGCCGTCTATTTTACGACGATAGCAATACACCATAATTGCACATTGTTAACTCAAAGTTACAAAATATATGACTGATATCACAGCATAACAGTAGAGGTATTTATTGACAGCAGTCTGGTCTAAGTCCAGTACTGTTTAAAATGCAATTGAACACTCGCCATCCCGCTTTGGAAAACAATAGGGTCGCCATCCATATCAGTTATTGTCAGAAGCACGTCATCCCAATAGTCAGTACTAACCTTTACGTAGTCACGTTTGTTTGGTTCATAAATGATGCTTCCACTTTCTGTAAAATTAGTAGGTACTATTGCCAACAGTTTTTCCGACGTGTTGTTATAAAGTTGCCTTTCTTGGAAAGAACATTTTACCAAAAAGCATCTGGTAAAGTACGACACATCGACGGCATATTCACCTTCCAGTTCCGAGTCCGTTGCGTTTTTGGTCAAGCCCAGTACTTTGCTTAGTTTTTGCGACATGTTCCGTATTTGTAGACCATTTTTGCATGTCATCTTAATGCGGTTACGATTGGTCAAAAGTGAAATATCTATGTTTTCTGCATCCATATCAAACGCTTGTTTTAGTATTTGCAGCATGTGGTTCCTGCTGGTACAATATAGATTAGGTAATGCAACCTTGATCCAAACTGACTTGTTCACGGAATAATATTCCAAATGAAAATCCTCTGCAGTAATGTTGCAAAAAGTTGCTGGTAGGATCGCTTTAGCAATAGATACAAGGTAGTGTTTCTTATCAAACACATGGACTAGATCAGAGCAAATAAAAGCATCACCAGTTACATCACCACAAAGAGTAATTAGAAAAGCCATTGCGTAACAATTAAACTTTAAGTTTACGTTTAAGTTTAAGTAGCTTTTTATACAAAAAATTTTTACTTTTAGAAGACAAGAATGGCACAAAAACGATCTGTCATGGAATCCAACATAGACATCGATGACCATTCACGGATTGTCAACATTCCCAATACGGAGCCCAAGTTTACACCTGTAGCCATTCCGCAAGGCTTCTTTCCTATCGATGAACCCCGACTCATTTTCGGTCGTTTCATGTTTGGTAATCGAGGGCAAACAATTGACATCAGATGTTTTTACAGAGCCAGGGATAGTGTCACCAAACAATTTGCTAAAGATGATAATGGTAACTGCACCTTGAAACCATCAAAAGGAATAAATTTGACTCCAGATCAAGCTGCCAAAACCGTACGGGTGATTATACAAATGCTAGAACGGATTGGATACGAAAAGAATAAAATATTGGATGACTGTGGTGATTTCTGAAATAACACTAATTGTAACTTAATATTTGTCATACTGAACTGACCTTAGTTTAGATGATTAGTAGTATGCTTACTATATAAATGCCAATTATTGTTGAAATAAATAGTTTCTTACTTTAAAATGTCGCGTGAGTTGGAAAAATTATGGTTTGATCCGTCTTCTGCTTCTGCATTTTCTGGTGTAGCCAGTTTGTATAACGAAGCTAGAAAGCGTGGCGTTAATGTTACTCAATCTTATGTCAAGCACTGGTTGCAGCGTCAGTTGGTTTACTCTAGAACAAAGCAACCTCGCTATAAGTTCCCTAGGGAACACGTTGTCGGAACATTGGATGAAACGTGGGCGGCAGACCTAGCTGATATGTCAAGTCTCAAGCACTGGAATTCCGGCATAACTTTTTTACTGGTGGTGGTGGATGAATTTTCGAGGTTCACATGGGTTGAACCAATCAAAACCAAATCGGCTGATGACATTATTGCAGCTTTCCAATCAATTTTCGACGAAAGTGAACGAAAGTGTTCCAATTTATATACGGACCGAGGATCGGAGTTTACATCAAAGCCATTTCGTGACTACATGGCTAAAGAAGACGTACACTTGTATTATGCAACGGATGAAAATATAAAAAGTGCCATCGCTGAAAGAACAATACAAGAACTCAAGAAAAGACTTTTTCGTTACTGTTTTACTGTTGATAGTTTTCGTTATGTGGATAAATTGAGCGTTATTGTTAGGGGTATGAACGCTAGAAAAATGAAAGTTTTAAATAATATAAGCCCTTCTGAAGTGTCTCCTGAGAACCAAGATACCATTTTTGAGTCACAGAAAGTTGTAATTAGAAAAAAACCTTATAGTTTTAAAATTGGTGATTATGTGCGTGTTCAAATGATCAAATCATTCACTTCAAAGGGATATGAGCCTACTTTTTCTCATGATATTTTTCGTGTTTCCAGGATCACTTCTGGTGCCCGACATCGATACAAGTTAGAAGACGAGAAAGGATCCCTGTTATGGCCATCGTGGTATAGTCAAGAATTGATTCACGTACCAAATCCTGACGAGCAAAAGCAGTCGACGCTAAAAAACATTCCTAAACGCTCTCGAGCATTATAATTTTTATGACAATGTTTCCTTGTGATAAATGTTCTGCAGTGTACACTAGAAAAGATAATTTGGAACGCCATCGTCGAAAACATCATCCGGACGATTATCCTTCTATGACTTGCAGCAGTTGTAATAAACGATACATTTCCAAAACACATTTTCAAAGACACATGGATCAGCACACGTCATCAAAAAGTCAACTAACAGAGAGTGATGAGGATTTAACCTTACGGAACAGTGGAAAGCAAGATGCGAACAGCAAAAACGGAGATCATGTTGAAGTTGATGTGAGTCAAAAAGAGAATGCAAAACATGAAGAAATTGCTTACGACGTTTCCAGTGGTGCAAATAGTCCTACAGATCCGGTCCAGTTTTACAACATGGAAAAAATCGATGAAAGACATAGTAATGGATTACAAACGTCAGTACAAGATTACAAATTAACATTCAAACACTTGCAGAAACTGACAGGATCCGAAGTTTATGAGCGGTTACATGAAATTCTCGACAATGTTTTGAATAAACTGAAGGAAAAAATTGAGCCTCATGATTATTTCCGAATTGTTATTCAAAGTCCTGCTCTAAATCACCCGATTGCTGTACCCTTCGTCAAAGCAGACTCTGCTAACGTAGATATGCTAATGGAACGAATTGTAAATGTGTTAAATAGTAATGAAGATTTTCGCTTGGATGAATCGGTTAATGTAAATATTATTCATACTCAGTTTCCAAAACCTGGCGGTAAAAATGGTGGGAAAAGGTTTTACAACTGGATTAAACAGACGAAGAAAAGTATAATTCGCATTAAAAACAGCGATGACTTATGCTGCGCCAGAGCCATTGTTGTGGGTAAACACATCGCTAAATATGATAAGGAACACTGGGATCGATACATCGTGTATCCAACTTCTGAAAAGAGTATTCAGCAGCGAAAAGCTATTTCCCTGCATGAAAAGTCAGGTGTTCCATTTGGAACATGTGGTCTACCAGAGTTGCAATTATTTCAACAACATCTGAAAAAGTATCAGATCAATGTTTTTTCAGAAGAACTGTATGGACAAAGAATATTTTCTGGACCGAAAGCTAACCTCATCATTAATTTGCTGTTGATTGATTCACACTACGACGTGATCAGAAAAATGCCGGGTTTTTTCAATTGTTCTTATTTCTGTAATGCATGCGGTAAAGGATACGACAAAAAAATTCATAAATGTAACAAAGGCTGTCAGCACTGTCATAATCGTGACTGTAAAGGAGGTGGAACAGGAGCTCCAGTTTTTTGTGTGGACTGTAACAGAACGTGGTTTACCAGCGAATGTTACGATAACCACAAAAAACAACTATGCCAAAACTTTGTTAAATGTGAAAAGTGTCACAAAATCGTCCGCCGAAAAAACAATCTTCCCGATCAACATAAATGCGGCGAAATACAATGTACAGTATGCCGACAATGGCACATTGAAGAAGAAGCTGACCACGTATGTTTCATTGAAAAACCACAATTATCCGACTTGTCAGTTGAGTATATTTACTACGACTTCGAAGCGATGCAAGAGACTGGCAAGCACATTCCAAATTTGGTTGTTTTAAAAACTCAAAAAGGATTAATGGAAACATTTTATGGAAAGGATTGTACTGACAAGTTTATGGAGTTTTTATTCAAAAGAGCATCCGCTACTAAAAAACAACTTATTTTGATTGCTCACAATTTCCAATCATACGATGCATGGCCTATTTTACAGTACTTGTACCGAAATAACATTAAGCCTCGTGAAATAATTTTTAGAGGTTGCAAAGTATTTTTACTTTGTATCAGCAACAAACTGAAATTCATAGACTCACTCAATTTTATTCCGTTACCATTATCGAGTCTATCAAAAGCATTTGGAGTGACAAGCACTAAAGGAATATTTCCTCACTTATTTAATAAATGGGAGAACCAGTCCTATGTTGGTGCTTTCCCAGACGCTCACTATTTTGGAACCGATAGAATGTCCGAGAAGCAATATGCTGATTTTAACAAATGGTATAAAGAGATTGTCAAAGACTATACTGAAAACGGTAAACTCTATATATTCAAAACAGAACTAATTAACTATTGCAAACAAGATGTGGATGTATTAGCAAAATCGTGCGAAGAATTCCGTCGTATCTTTATGGAATTCACACAAATTGATCCTTTCCAAAGTGCAGTGACAATTGCTTCAGCATGCAATTTAATTTTTCGTACGAAATATATGCAGGAGAAGACTATAGCGATAATTTCTTCTGAAGGACTTCCTCACCGTAAAGCTTTTTCGCGTCAATCCATTGCGTGGCTTTCATGGATTTCACATATCACAGGTGCTTCCATTGCCCACGCGCGGTCATCTGGTGAGGTTAAAATTGGTCCGTATTATGTGGATGGGTTTTGTCGTAATTTTAATGGAAGTCCAACTTGTTTTGAATTTCAAGGATGTTTTTGGCACGGTTGCCGTTCGTGCTACGCTCCGGAAGAGAAAAACGGTTATTTAAAGCTTAACATGAGAACATTACGAAGGAAGACACAGCAACGTGTACGTGATTTGAATCAAAAAGGATACAATGTAATTGAAAAATGGGAGTGTGAGTGGAATGCAGAAGTGGCCTCCAATAAGAAACTTCAACAATTTGTTACTAGTCTAGGAGTAAATAACGAACCGCTTAAACCTAAAGATGCTTTTTATGGTGGACGTGTCAGCCCTACTTACTTATACTATAAAATCAAGCCTGGAGAGAAAATTCGTCATCTGGATGTCACCAGTGAATACCCGTGGGTAAATAAAACCTGCGTTTACCCTGTTGGACATCCCATAATTATCACGGCAAACTTTGGTGATGTTAGAGATTATTTTGGTTTGATTAAGTGCAGCGTACTACCACCAAAGCAATTATTTTTACCCATTTTGCCCATTAAAGCTAACAATAAACTACTTTTTCCACTTTGTGGTACCTGCAGCCGTGCCTATGTCAATAAAAGCTGCACACATAGTGATGAAGAAAGGCTTATTCACGGCACATGGGTTTCTGAAGAACTGAAAACTGCTCTAAATCATGGTTACAAATTAATGAACATTCAGGAAGTCTGGCATTGGCCAAAGAACCAACAAAGTACGGAGCTGTTTAAAGACTTCATTAACTCGTTTTTACAAATTAAAGTCGAAGCATCTGGATTTCCAAAGAATGTGCTAACTGAAGAAGATAAACTTGAGTATATAAAAATGTGGAAAGAAAAAGAAGGCATTGATATTGACGCTGAAAATATCACTACCAACCCCGGCAAAAGAACATATGGAAAACTCATACTGAACAGGTAACTAACTGTATTGTAAAAGATTTTGTGCTACATCTTTATTTCAGTGTTTGTTATTTCTATTTAATGTTATATTTGAATTTATAATATTGAATTTGTGTTATTTACATTTTATTTTCAAATTTATAAAGTTATATTTATTTGCTACTGATTTTTATTTCAGCTTCTGGGGAAAGTTTTCCCAACGAGAAGGTCAACCTCGCACAGTCTTTGTAAACTCCTATAAAGACATGGTTTCACTGTTAACGAATACTACGATTGAAGTTACCGACGCTATGTTAGTCGGAGAAAATTTGTTGATGGTTCAGTATCATGCAAAAAAAGAAACGGTCATTCCTGCACCATTCAATAACATGGTTATTGGTGCTTTTACTACAGCACATGCCCGACTAAAATTGTATTCCTACATGAACTTGCTGGGTCATCGTACTCTATACTTTGACACTGACAGTGTGATTTTCATATCGCGTCCTCATGAAGAAGACCCTCCAGAAGGAGACTTTCTTGGCGAATTAAAAGATGAATTGACTGATAAATATGGTAATGATGCTTTTGCTGAAGAATTTTGGTCAACAGGACCAAAAAGTTACGGTTACCGTGTCAATACTCCGAATGGCGAAAAATTCGACTACAAAATTAAAGGGATACGTCTAAACAGACTGAATAAGTCTATAATAACGCCTGATGTTATGATAAAAATGTTGCTTCGCCGTTCGCCGTCCACCGTTGCTGTGGATAATTTTAACATTCGAAGAAATAAAACGGAAGGAACATTATTTAACGTATTTAATTCCAAAATATTCAAAATAACTTTCGATAAAAGACTTGTATGTGCCGATTTATCTACAGTGCCTATTGGTTATGTGGATGAAAAGCTAGATTTGTTTTGACATTCATATTATTGTGTGGATTGATGTAAACGTCTTTTCGTGTATGATTCATAGTTTTGTGATTGCGCTATATATGACAAAATATGTCTCTTATGATTGCTACAATAAAGGAGCAGTAGAGTTGTAATAAAGTGTGCTTACTGTTTGAATTTAGAAATTTGGCTAATTAGTAGTAGCAAAGAACTAATTACAGAAGTGGACTATTTTAAGCCGACGGAATGGTTACACTAATTGTTTAGTTATTTTCGAAAGCAACAAGTTGTTCACACATCATTCATGATGATTTCAAACAATTCTGAAACCATTACTATTTACTAGTGAAAACCTCATCTGTACTGACGTCTGTTTGGGATAACAAATCCTCCGGTTTGACGAACCCTGAGGGTTTGTTATCCCAAACAGACGTCTATAACTACTCATTTATCTGCCAAATTTTAACTTTTTTTGTTCTTCCAGTTTTTTTAAAATCGCAAGCCGAAAATTTGCGTTTGTATTCACACGCACTATATTTCGGTCTCATGCAGGAAATTTTGCGTTAGTTCACAAGAAATGTCTAACACACTCAATAAAACATCGAAAATTTTTAAGTATCTTTCAGTAAAACGCCAACCTTAAGGTGGCGCCCCTGAAATGTGGGTTTTCGCCATTATTTTGAAAACGCGCAAAAATAAACATGCATCATAAGAACAAAAGTTGATCAGAAGTAGTGCGTGAGAATACAAACGCAAATTTTCGGCTTGCGATTTTAAAAAATTGGCTCAACGAAAAAAGTTAAAATTTGGCACATTAATGCACCTCGTTGTCTTCGAGCGGTCGCAAAATTTGATTTTGAGCGAATCGAAAGTGTTTACGAAATTTAATTAAATTTACGTTTTTCGACAATCTTGATTTTGCTGTTTTTCAATATATCAATCATATTCATCAAAAATAAGATTTTGCGACCGCTTGTTCACGTTGAGGCGAGCAAAATGAGCTATTGATTGTGCAACAGCTACTTACTTGCGAAGAGAAATCGCAAGCCGAAATTCCACTCACGTTTGGCCTACAGTGAATGCTAACTTGTATCAATCAACTTTATTTATTGTATTTAGGCATACTTTTACACCAGCTTGCCATTGTGTATCTAAAATTGGCCCCAAACTGCCGTTTTTTGAAAAGTCACATTTCACCTTAAGGAGCGCCACCTTAAGTAATTATTTTAAACTGTTAGTACCGGTCATCGGCTCATTGAAGGTCCTCTGTGGTTAACGAAAATTTCAATTAAAAATGATTAATGAAGTTGGATGGAACAGCACATTAATAGAAGCGAAGTAAAGTTGAGCTAGGAATCTTTGTAGTGGAGCAGTTTTTTACACAAGAAAATTGTATATAGCACAGTATATACAGTAATAAGTATATACAGAACATATATTATGCAGAACTTACTTTTTATCACATAGACGTAAATTCAGAACATTATATAGAGACCTTGGACATGTAAAAGACACTAACATGTAGAACTTACTTTCTGGGCATGTGAAAACAGAAGTAACTTAAAGTTTACTTTTTGGTGATTTATTTTAGTCTGTGAGGAGGGTAGATTGGAAACGTGTCAGACATAAATAGATAAAAAAGTTGTAGTAGCGAAATAAACTAAAGAAAAACTTAAAACAGTTCATCTATGGGTTTATGAAAAGTCTTTCGAAATGTTAACAGTCAAAAATGCAGCTTAGAAATAAGATTAACGTCCATGAAGCACAAGAAAACAAGTATATAAAGAATTGAGGACCCCCAATTTCACAGGGAGACCCGCATACAGGCTGGTGCTATTCAGCCAAGCATATATGCTTCTAGTAGGAACCGCCTTGCTCCCCAGGCTCATGATATAAACTTATTCAATTCAATTCAATTCAATTCAATTTATTAAGGCAAAGAAAAGCAATAACAATTAACAACAATTAAATGCTTGGATGTTACTTGGAATCGTAAGCAGCAAACATATGCTTACGCAAATTCTGTTTAAAAGCAGGCAGGGAGGCTGAATCCACTGCAGAAGCTGGTAAAGAATTCCAAAAATTAACAATCCTATAAGCAAAAAAGGATTTGATCAGGGTCAGGTTCTTATGTATTTGGAACATAAATTTGCCAGTCATGGCCACGAGAGGTACGTGTCACAATATCAGAACGCATTAGGAAAAAATCAGATACTTTAATGTCAATTAGATTATGCAGAATTTTAAAAACTAGAACACAAGCTCTAAATATACGACGAGATTTGAGGCTGTGAAGGTTTAATATGGTGCATCTTTCAGCATAATCAAAAGTTGTTTTTGTAGTAACTTTCGAGTGAAAAAAGCTTGCACACGTTTGAAAGGTGGGATTTATATCTTTTTTGAAGGTGGGATGCCAAACTTCACAAGAGGTCTCTGGGATAGGTCTGACATACGTGCAAAAAAATTTTATGAGAAATAAGGAGTCAGTATTCGCAAAATTATGTAAAACAAGATGTGATATCCCTAAAGCATTTTTGGCAATGGTCGAACAGTGTTCGCTAAATTTTAGATTGGATTGCACAATGACTCCTAGATCTTTACAAGAGGACACTTTATCTAATTCTAGATTATTGATGGTATAATTGGTTAATGGATTTGATAGACCAAAATGCAACACAAAACACTTGTTAATAGCGAGATCCAATTGCCACTTTCTTTACAAGAGGACACTTTATCTAATTCTAGATTATTGATGGTATATGTAAGTGGTTAATGGATTTGATAGACCAAAATGCAACACAATTTGTTAATAGCGAGATCCAATTGCCACTTATTACACCAACTTACTATAGCATCTAAATCGTTTTGTGAAGTATCAGAGTGCATTCCACGATTGAAGCAGAAATATAGTTTAATGTCGTCAGCATATAATTTAATCTGAGAGGATTTAATAACTAGCGGGAGATCGTTGATATAAAAAAGAAATAGTGTTGATCTGAGAATCGATCCTTGTGGGACTCCACTGGTAATGTTTATAAATTTGAAAAAGAATCATGTATTCTAACTCTTTGCCGACGGTTGAATAAAAGTGCTCTAATCCAGTCCGACAATTTCTCACCAATGCCGTAGTTAGAAAGTTTCCAAAGCAATTTTTCATGAGAAACAGTGTTTGATGCCTTTAGAATATATAAATAAATAACATCGATTTTTATAGCAACAAAGAACAGTGTTGGTCTGACAATCGATCCTTGTGGGACTCCACTGGTATTGTTTATAAAATTTGAAAAAGAATCATCTATTCTAACTCTTTGGCGACGGTTGAATAAAAAAGCTATAATCCAGTCCAACAGTTTCCCACCAATGCCGTAGTTAGAAAGTTTCCAAAGCAATTTTGCATGAGAAACAGTGTTGAATGCCTTTTGAATATCTAAATAAATAACATCCAATTATTTTCATCAATAGCATTGAACCAGTCAAGAAGGCATGTTAGTTAATAAACTAGTTACGGTGGCGCTCCGAGAATTTGCACGTACTTCAAAAATCGTAAATTCTTACTTTCATGGTTATATTGGAATTTATCAAGGTGCGCGGTATCAAACTGAGCAATTTTGCAAAAGGATTTGATTAAATTCAGTTTTTGTGTCTGTCACGTGACTTGCAAATACCCTATTCACAGGGCACACATAACTCAATTCAAACTCTATCAATTTAGACAATTTATAACTCGTTTGAAAGGTTTTCAAACTTCTGGGATGCTAATTTTTTTGTTTTGTGAATTTCGTTTTAAGGTGGTAGTGTCGCCAAAGCAGTTTTGCTCATAGGCTGCAAAATGACAATTTTTTGATTTGAAATTGTACGTTCACTGAGAAACTACTAAAATGCCATATGGTGTCAAATAAATACTGCCAGACACTAGACTACCAATATCTACCAATATTTTTAACCAATCACCATTTGTGAGCCAGACATCACACAATAGAGACATAAAAGTTCAAAAAATCAAGCCAGATATCAGATTGGCCAGCTTGTGAAGTACATGTAATGTTTTGATGCACCATTTTTTGCCACAAATAAGAAAAATGAAAAAGGAAGCTTCGTTTTTCTTTTGATTTCAAAATAAGTGTCTAAATTTTTTACAATTTATCATTATTGCTGTGAGTACCTTACAGGTTACGCACAGTTTCACAGTTCAAACAGGCATTACTCCACAACGACTCAAGCAATTTGCACCAAATTTTGTGTGCATAAACTAGAGCATATGTGCTTTTACTTTGTGTAAAGAATCTAAACAAAAAGTTTTTTAATTGTGACTATCGAATGTGAATAGGTTTTCAAAACGTCACTTTTTCCGACTGCTAACTGTATGCTGCATCAATTTTTCTGAAACTTGGCAAAGATATTTGCCTTGAAACATATTTTTAGAATATATAAAGAACAATGACCTATCCTTCACTGAAAAAGTTTTATAGTCGCGCAAAATCGACTGCTTTCGCGACACTACCCCCTTAAATTTTTAGTTATAACGATTTTTAACTTTTCATGCAACTTTAACAACAAGTATCTCGCGTCAAAGTCCATTTATTAAAAAAATAAAAATTAGTCAGTTTCTTTGATTATACTTATATATTGTGTCAAAATTTTATGTCTCAACTCAAAACACGCGATTTGGAATCTGTGCCCTTTGGCGAAAAACCTTGGTTTTTAATTGAAATATTGCTTGGCTTGCTGCATGTTTTTATTTTTCTGTGCGAATGGCTTGATTTGACAGACGTTTGCTTCAACTATGTTTGTCTATTTATCAAAAAGGAAAGTAATTTATTTTTACTTCGATTTTTTGCGCACTTTTTTCTAGTTTGGTCATATTAGAAAAATATGCACAAAAACGCAAGTTTCAGATTTTGGATTTTTTTCCAAAATTTTTCCATTTTGAGTTACACACATCAATCGACTCCTGAACACCTTCTGAACAACTTTTCTTCAAGAACTATATGTCGATTTTGCTGCAGAAAAAATAATTCGCCAAAAATCAAATTCTCGAAGCGCCACCTTAAGGTAGCGCTCAGCAACAAAACTCATGTTTGGCGCTCAGCTCATGCAATAAATAGCAATACCACTTTAATTGTATATCAAAGAGACATGAAAAAAACCTATTTACAATACAGTTCAGCACTTTAATGTGAATGTGTCAAATTTTATGACCATGTCGAATTTCCTATTCACACTAATTTTGTTTTTGACCTAGCTCAACGAAACTTCAACTGATTTTGATGATCTTGGTATCAATAGAAAGATCTTTCAAAAATCTAGACGTGATTGATCTTCGATTTTTCATTTTTATTTTTGATTTCGCAAAAAATCGATTTTTCAAAATCAGTCGTGTTTGATCGACTACAAAAAGTGCTGCGGGCCAAAATTTGAAAATCGAAGAACTTTCACGTCTGCATTTATATTCTTTCTTTCATTGTGCAAATTTTCAACTCAATCGCAAACGGCAGCTGGGACCCAGGTCCAAAAAAAGTAGTCGATTTCGCTACGCAAAAATGTAAGGTTTGCCCACACGTTTCACTTTTTCAAAAATTAGACCTTTCCTAGGACTGCATATTTCCGTTGAAAAAGTTACAAAAAGCCATACTCAATTTTTTAAGAAATTAAATCAAAAATTTGACATTTTCGAAGATTTATCAGCTTTGTAGGTTTTTCATTTTGCATTTTTTATTTTCACGGCTAAATAACTCAGCAAAACTTCAACGTATTCGTAAGTTTAATACATCAATTTAAAGCTAAGAAACCGCATGTTTTAATGATATGAGTAATCATTTTATATGGAAACAAAAAATTTTTTTGCTACGGCTACAAAATTGTCCAAAAAATTAAAAAAAATTTTTTATCACAATATGCACATCAAATGAAAGCTATTTTCATTTTGAACAACTTTCTTTCAAGACATTATGGTCAAAAATGTCGCTGAAAAAAATTAAACGCCAAAGTCGGTTCCCCTGAGCGCCACCTTAAGGTGGCACTCCTGAAATGTGGGTTTTGGCCATTATTTTGAAAACGCGCAAAAATAAACATGCATCGTAAGAACAAAAGTTGATCAGAAATGAATTTCCTTCAATTTGATGTACATATCACATAAAAAAAATTTTGAACATTTTTGAGCAAATTTCGTCAAGAAAAATAGATTTTCACGGAAATGCCTTCATAAGCCAGTGCATTTACACGTATGTAATGAATTTGAAAGGCTGAAAAACACTAGCAGTAGTGTTTTACTGAAACGTGATTAAAAATTTTTGGTGTTTTATTGAGTGTGATATAATTTTTTTGTGAACTAACGCAATACTTTCTGCATGAGACAGAAATATAGTGCGTGTGAATACAAACGCAAATTTTCGGCTTGCGATTTTAAAAAATTGGCTCAACGAAAAAAGTTAAAATTTGGCACATAAATGCACCTTGTCATCTTCGAGCGGTCGCAAAATTTGATTTTTATCAAATCGATAGTATCTAAAAAATTTAGCTAAATTTATGTATTTCAAAAATCGCGATTTTAGTGTTTTTCGATATATCAATCATATTCATCAAAAATGACTTTTTGCGACCGCTCGATCACGTTGAGGCGAGCAAAATGAGCTATTGATTGTGCAACAGCTACTTACTTGCGAAGAGAAATCGCAAGCCGAAATTCCACTCACGTTTGGTCTACAGTGAATGCTAATTTGTATCAATCAACTTCATTTTTTATATTTAGGCATACTTTTACACCAGCTTGCCATTGTGTATCTAAAATTGGCCCCAAACTGCCGTTTTTTGAAAAGTCACATTTCAGGAGCGCCACCTTAAAGTAGATTTTCGGTGGAGGAAGCCGTGTTGTGCTGGAGAAAAGATTTTATTTTTTGGATCAGGTGCAGTTGGGGGGGGAGGGGGAATAGAGGACCTATTTTTTTGAGTAGAGCACCTTGAGGGAAGCATTTTTTGTAATAGAACCCCTATCCACAAATTTGGATTTTCTGAGCTATGACCCCTTGAAAATTGCATTTTCAGTGTTTTTGGAAGTGAACGTAGGCCAAAGTTCGAAGCCAAAATTGGCTATAATCTTTGTTTTTGGATAGTTTTGAGTGCGTTATGATGTTCTAAGGCATCGTCTAGGCTTAGTTGGCAGGATTCTCTAGGCTAAGCTGGCAGGATTTTTTCTGAAAATTTCGATTTTTTATTGCCTCAGCCTGAGCCTAAGCCTAAGCCTGAACCGTTTCTGGCGAATTTGGCCAATTTTTCGGCAGGAACCCTGTGAAAGAGCCTTTGTTTTGATTCTAAAAAATTGTAAACAATAATTTGACACCATTTAGACACGATTAGAACGGAAAAAACAAGAGCTTCGGAAAAAATTGCGAAAACGTCCCTCACTGAGGGTTCCGATTTCGGGTCAGTAGCGTACCCAGAATTTCGCGAAGGGGGGGCTGAACTGATAGTCGACGACCGGGGGGGGGGGGGGGGATGGGAATTTAAACGCGCACGCAGTTCAACAGTCTGCAGAAGGGTTAACTTTTTAGAATTTTTTAACCGATTGCATGCATAGTGGTTGCAGGGGTCTGGGGGCGGCAGCCCCCAGAAGCTGGACCTTTTTTAGAATTTCGAAACAAAGTTTGCATTGAAAAATCAATTCTAAGGAACGAAAAAGCAATTCCAAACAACACTCGTCGTAAAATCGTAGTGGGTGCAGGGGTCTGGGGGCGGCAGCCCCCAGAAGCTGAAGCTTTTTTCGATTTTCGAAATAAAATTTGCATTGAAAAATTAATTCTAAGCAACGAAAAAGCAATTCTAAATAACACTCGTTGTAAAATTCTAGTGGTTGCAGGGGTCTGGGGGCGGCAGCCCCCAGAAGCTGGACCTTTTTTAGAATTTTGAAACAAAATTTGCATTGAAAAATCAATTCTAAGGTACGAAAAAGCAATTCTAAATAACACTCGTTGTAAAATTCTAGTGGTTGCAGGGGTCTGGGGGCGGCAGCCCCCACAAGCTGAAGCTTTTTTCGATTTTCGAAATAAAATTTGCATTGAAAAAGCAATTCTAAGCAGGGTGGTTTCAGGGGCCTAATAGCGGCAGCCTGCAGCAAAAAATTCGAGATTTTTTTATTGTTAGGCAAAATTAAATTTGGTAAATTGGAGACGTATGGGACATTTTTTTCGGCCGTGCAATTAAAACTTAAGGAGGGGACAATCACAATCTTGTTTAAAAATTTTGCTGAACGTTGAACAACCCCAGCGAGATGACAACGCAAAGCGACGTAAAGTCAGAGGCGAGCAGCCTCCGGAAAATTTTTTGCGATTTTGAGGCCAAATTTCATCAATTTACGGCTATTTTCTGTTCTGCTGTTACCAAAAGTTTCTTATGTTTTGGGCAAATGGGGGGGGGGTATATGTATCCCCTATATCTCCTTCACTGTCCGCCGTCTTGCCTCCGCTCAAACCCACCGCACGGTTTTTAATTAAAAGCCATACAAAGCATATCTAAATACCAATCATAGTTGTCAGCATTATATACTCATTATTAATACACCATAGCAGATAAAAGTCATGTACATTATAGCAGTAATGAATTAAGGTAGGGGCGAGATCCCCTCGAAAGAAAATTTTTGAAATTTCAGTGTCAATTGGGGACAGTAGCGTACCCAGGATTTCGCGAAGGGGGGGGCTGAACTGATGGTCGACGACCGGGGGGGGGGGTGAAAACGCACACGCAGTCCGCGGCAGTCTGCAGAAAGTTCAGCTTTTTAAAATTTTTTTACTGACTTCATTGATATTGCAAAAAAGTTTTATTTACGCAACATAGTGGTTGCAGGGGTCTGGGGGCGGCAGCAGCCAGAAGCTGGAGCTTTTTTAGAATTTTGAAATAAATTTTGCATTGAAAAACCATTTCTAAGCAACAGTTGTTGTGAAATCATAGTGGTTGCAGGGGTCTGGGGGCGGCAGCCCCCAGAAGCTAAAGTTTTTTTAGAATTTTGAAATAAAATTTGCATTGAAAAAGCAATTCTAAGCAACACTGGTAGTAAAAAAAGAGTGGTTGCAGGGGTCTGGGGGCGGCAGCCCCCAGAAGCTAAAGCTTTTTTAGAATTTTGAAATAAAATTTGCATTGAAAAAGCAATTCTAAGCAACACTGGTAGTAAAAAAAGAGTGGTTGCAGGGGTCTGGGGGCGGCAGCCCCCAGAAGCTAAAGCTTTTTTAGAATTTTGAAATAAAATTTGCATTGAAAAAGCAATTCTAAGCAACACTGGTAGTAAAAAAAGAGTGGTTGCAGGGGTCTGGGTTTGGCAGCCCCCCCCCCCCCAGAAGCTGGAGTATTTTTAGAATTTTGAAATAATAATTGCATAGAAAAACCAATTCTAAGCAACACTTGTCGTGAAATCATAGTTGTAGCAGCGGTCTGTTCAGAGTCAGATTTTGTTATGTCAAATATTTCAAACTTTTAACCTATTTAGATAAAAAAAGCACGAAAAATCGGCCCATGGGGGGACTAGCAAACCTGAAACATACGTTGTATACAGGAAAAAATTGAAGAAAAACCATGGGTGACAAGGGCTGTCCTTAGACGTTCGTCCTCCACTCCACCCACCACACGGTTTTTAATTAAAAGCCACACAAAATATATAACTAAATACCAATAATAGTTGTCAGCATTACTCATTATTAATGCACCATAGCAGATATAAGTCATGTATATACATTAGAGCAGTAATGAATTAGGGGCGAGATCCCCTCGAAAGAAAATTTTGGAAAATTTTTGAAATTTCAGTGTAATTTTAGTCAATTGGGAACGTGCCGGAAAATTTTTTTCAGCGGTGTCATAAAACCAAAGAAGACCACAGGAAAAAAGTGAAAAAAGGGGGGGCTGAGATCGCGAAGGGGGGGGGGGGGCTAAAATCGCGAAGGGCCGGGGCTAAAATCGCGAAGGGGGGGGGGGGCTGATGTCCCCCAAGCCCCCCCCCCCCTGGGTACGCCACTGGATATGGTTTCATCATGTAAAAACAATCTAAATTTGGGTTAAAAAATTTTAGACGTAGACCAAATGTAGGCTAAATTAAGAGTAACAGTTTTCCTGACGCACCACCGTCCACAAATGCACGCAGCTGTATTAAAGCAAGGCCCAACACATGAACATATAATTTCAAAATCAGAAAACTAAGCCATGGCCTAAGTCGAAGTCCAAACTAAGCGTGTTATCAACTCTGGGGCTAAGCCTATGCTACGCCTAAGTCTAAATTTAATGAGCCGATACTTAAGTGTTTTTGAAAACACACACACACATTCACACATGTGAACGCGCTGTCCGCGCGCGGAGCCTTGCTGTAAGGAGAGCAAAATCACAAATGAGCCCATGCCCATTCGCGCAAAATCAGCGGAAAATATCTAAATGTTAACATGCAAAAACAGGCTAAACAACCAACAGATTCATAGTTTATTGCGCAACATACAATTCTGCAAAAAAACAAGAACAAAGGCGTGCAAGTTGCGCAATGGGTACACTACACTGATGATTGATTTGATTACGGTTCTGCAATTGAAATCGCTTATGCGCAATGAAGCCAGTTAGCTAACACAAGCTAATGGCGTGTCACTACTAGGCCGAATCGCCATTAGGCCGAAACATCGCCGCCAGGCCGAATTGCCGGAATGCCGAATCGCCGTTAGGCCAAAAATACATAAATACAATTGAAAACAAACTTATTAAGGTGGCACTACTGAAATGTGGGCTTTGGCCATTATTTTGAAAACGCGCAAAAATAAACATGCATCGTAAGAACAAAAGTTGTTCAGAAGTGAATTTCCTTCAATTTGATGTAAATATCACATAAAAAAATTTTGAACATTTTGAGCTAATTTCAGCAAGAAAAATGAGGCCCGTATTCACATACTAACACTAACGCTTAAAGTTAGTGTTTACACTAAGTGTTAGCGCTTATAAGCGCTAAGTGTTATTCACATACTTAGTGTTTATTTAAGCGCTTAGCAAACACTAACGCTTAACTTAGCGTATCAATTTTGTATTCACATACTTAAAATTTAGTGTTTGGCTTAGAATTAAGCGCTTAAGTTTAGGGACCACGGGAGCTCCCTAAGCGCTAAGCGCTTAGTTAGGGGATGGTGTGGGGAAGGGATAGGGAGAGTGGGGGAGGTTTTTGGCCGCCATGGGAAGAAAGGGCATGCATTTAGGATATATTAGTGACATTTTCCGACCAATTCGATCCATTTTGCTCGTTTAATCGCCAAAAATAAAAAATGCACTTTGTTGTCCAAATTCGTTTTTTTACAATTTTGAGTAGAGCATCTTAATCGAAGTAATTTTTCTTCAAGAACTTCTATTTGAAAATTTATACTTTTCACGATATGCCCCCTGAAACATGTAGAGCTGATTTTGCATTTTTCAGGAATCCACTTGCTGAAAACATTTTTTACAAATGTATAGTTCGAGAAATTATTATTAATAAGAAATAGTAATTTAAATAAATCTACAATCGGATTTATAAATACCAAATGGATATGCCGATAAATAACGAATTCCGGATCCACATCAAGCAGGGAGCGCACTCGAAGCCAAAGCCAAAACTAAGCACAAAAGTTGCTAAACGCTAAGTTTAGTATAACACTAATTTTTAAGCGTTTATTTTGTGAATAACAGTTTAGTACAAATTAAGCGCTAACACTTAGCAAACGCTTAGCGTTAGTATGTGAATAACTCTTAGTATGTGAATTCGGGCCAGTATTTTCACGGAAATGCCTTCACAAGCCAGTGCATTCACACGTACATATGTAATGAATTTGAAAGGCTGAAAAACACTAGCAGCTGTATTTTACTGAAACATACTTAAAAATCTTCGATGGTTTATTGAGTGTGGTGTAATTTTCTTGTGAACTAACGCAACATTTTCTGCATGAGACATAAATATGGCGCCTATGAATACAAACGCAAATTTTCGCCTTGCTATTTTAAAAAACTGACTCAACAAAAAAAGTTAAAATTTGGCACATAAATGCACCTTGTCGTCTTCGAGCTGTCGCAAAATTTGATTTTTAGCAAATCAATAATGTTTAAAAAATACAGTCAAATTTGCTTTTCGAAAATCGCGATTTTAGTGTTTCTCAATATATCAATCATATCCATGAAATTTTGCGACCGCTCGATCACGTTGAGGCAAGCAAAATGAGCTATTGGTTGTGCAACAGCTAGTTAGTTGTGAAGAGAAATCGCAAGCAAAAATTCCACTCACCTTTGGTTTACAGCGGATGCTAATTTGTCTGTGTAGTGAAGATACGAATTCATTTTAGTTAGTGGAATTGAACTCTAACTGATGTGGCCTGACAGCGAGGTCAACAAAAAACAACATTCCACATGTAGAATTGATTACTTTGGATAACTACTTTGCTGTCTACCAATTCTTTTTGCTATGTCACAATAAACTATATATATATGCTAAACCTGCTATGATTTAATCTTTGACAAAACAGAGACACCACATATTTTGGTGACCCTGGAGTGATCCATCGCTTTTGCTGCTGTACAGCTAAGACTTAACAACAGCTGCTTGTGGCCATCAGTGCTCCATCCGGACTGCTATTACGTTGATCTTCCGGCAGCCACTGGTAACAAAGATCTCGCACCGTGAGCTACACTTGCTATGCATCTGTTCACGCTATTTTTGCTCACAATGTGTTTGAGATGTACACTTGCCGAATATGTCCAGGATGAATATATTACGTACTCTAGCGCTACGGCGCCCCGCTGGGTCAGCTTCGGCATGCTGGCTTGCGGCATGACGCTGGCCCGGCCGTATTCGACTGTCCTCTACACGTTTTCCGTCTTCTATCGCAAACGTGTCGGCGCGGACGCGTTTGGAATAGGACTGTGCCTTGGGTCCCTGTCCGCGCGCCACGTTTCCAGCTTACGCATATTGCTCGTCATCGCCGGGATCGAGCCTAATCCAGGCCCAAACCACAAAACTATGACCAAGACGCAGCTAACCGCTCTACTCAACGTCATCTACGAGGACGACCAAGAGTTCGTCATGCCCTCCACAAAAGCGGACATGGTCAACACCCTCGACCAGCTAAATCCCATGGTGGTTTCTTTAGCCCAGCGGGTTGCCAGAGTCCCTCCCGATCATGCCGGCAATCCGTCTCCGGCTACCAGTAAAACTCCCTCCCCAGAGGACGAGTCAACTCAGGTGGGCAAAACTATTAAGCTACCTGAGTTCTACGAGAAAGACACAGGGGTATGGTTTGAGCAGATAGAGGAGTTGCTAACCGGCAGTAACGAGTTCGTACGCAAAAATAGCCTACTTCGTGTGCTACCTACCCACGTCATTTTTGACAGTGGAGCCAGAGTCAGTGACAGTTTCCTGGTCATCAAGCAGGCCATCATCACCTACTATGCAGATAGTGAGGATAGGCGGCTACGAAAATTTCTGCAGGACCAGCAGTTGGGCGATCGCAAGCCCTCCGCCTTGCTCCGCCAACTGCAACGGCTAGCCCCTAACAATGACAGTCTCGTGAAGCTACGCTTTCTCGAAATGCTGCCACCGTCCATACGTGTTGTGTTGGCCTCTCTTGACACGTTGCCCGCAGAAAAGCTGGCAGAGACGGCAGACAAGATGATGGAACAGCTCCCATCCGCTGCTACTACCAGCGTTTGCGCTCTGAGTGCCCAGACCGCTGATGACCAGCAGTGGCGGCAGTCTACAACTGAACAGATAGCCGAGCTTTCCCGCCAGGTGGCGGCCATCACGGTCGAGCAGCGCCGCAACCGCTCCCGTAGCAGACCCACGAGAGCGTCCCTCAGTCCCTGGCGTGACCGCTCTCGTTCTCGGTACCACAACCCAACCGGAGAGTACTGCTACTACCACTTCCGATTTGGGCACGAGGCGCGCAACTGCAAGCTCCCCTGCGCCTGGAACCGAGATCAGGAAAACTCCAGCGCTCCGCTGACTATGCGGCCATCAGCGGAGCAGCAGCACAACTAAATGCGATCCATGTAGCCGCTACTCCAGTCGGACGCTTCCTGGTCGATAGCGGCAGCGACTGCAGCGTGCTCCCCTTGCACTATGCTGCATCGGCAAACTACCCCATAACCGCCGGTTCCCCAGCCCTCTCTGCTGCCAATTCTTCGCCCATCCAGACAGCAGGTGCCACCCAACTCACCTTCACAATTCCTCAGCTACGACAGACTTTTACTTGGCCATTCATTGTAGCCGAGGTTTCCCAGCCCATACTCGGTCTAGACTTCATGCAACACCACCACCTCATGGTGAACTGTTCCACTGGCGAGCTGTGCCGTGCACCATACTCGAAGGCTCTCACCAGGAGCACTTGTCGCAGAATCCGGTCTACGGAATGCCGAGACAGCACAGTGTCGGTACTGCTAAGTCAATACCCCGAGATCTTCAAGCCTATCACAACAAGTGACCCTGTCAAGCATCCTATCCAGCACTACATTGTAACGAATGGTCCCCCATGCTTTGCCCGCCCCCGACGTTTGTTTGGTCAGAAACTCCAACTAGCTAAAGAGTCCTTCAAGGAGCTTGAGCGGCAAGGTGTTATCTACAGAGGCGAGTCTCCCTATGCATCAGCTCTGCATATGGCACCCAAACCGGGCTCCTCACAGCAGTGGCGCCCCTGTGGAGACTATCGGCCGCTCAACGTCCAGACCATCCCAGACCGCTATCCCATGCCCAACATAGCGGATCTGACAAACTCTCTCCACGGATGTACCGTGTTTTCCAAACTAGATCTGGTCAGCGCTTTTCACCAAATACCAATAGCGCCCGAAGACCAACCAAAGACGGCGATCACTACTCCCTTCGGACTCTTCTTGTTCCGACGCATGCCATTTGGCTTGCGCAATGCCTCCCAAACCTTCCAAAGGCTTATGAACACCGTCCTTCAGGACGTCCCCTTTGCCATAGCCTACATTGATGATATTCTGGTTGCTAGCCATGATACAAAACAGCACAATGACCATCTGCGTACGGTTTTGCACAAGCTACAAACTGCAGGCCTTCGTTTGCGCGCGGACAAGTGCCAGTTTTACCAATCCACTGTTCGTTTCCTCGGAGTCCAGATATCCAAACATGGTTATCGTCCCACTAGTGACAAACTGGAAGCAATCCGCAATTTCCCTTTGCCTACAACTGTACGTGCCTTGAAACGGTTCCTCGGAATGGCAGGTTTTTACCATCGGTTTGTCCCGAAATTCTCTGAGATTGCATCCCCACTAACTGATCTCACTCGTGCCAACAGCAAAACTACCGGCCAAGCCATCAGTTGGAACGAGCAATCCAACGTAGCCTTTCAAGCTCTGAAAGATGCCCTGACCACCAGCGTTCTGCTAGCCTACCCTGATCCCAATGCCGGGCTAGAGCTAACAACCGATGCTTCTGGCATAGCTGCTGGCGCTGTCCTTCATCAAGTGCTGGAAGGCACAAAACGGCCGCTAGCATTCTACTCTAGCAAATTTACACCATCGGAGTCGCGTAAGTCTGCATTTGACCGTGAACTCCTAGCAATTTACAAAGCTCTCAAGCACTTCAGCTGGCTATTGGGCACGTCTATTGCCATCCGTACTGACCATAAGCCCCTAGTGCACTGTCTTACCATGAGGGATCCATCACCACAGCAAAGCCGCTGGCTTTCGTACATTTCCCAGTTCCAAGTGACTATTTCACACATCTCCGGTGCTGAGAACCAAGTCGCTGACGCACTGTCCAGAGATGTGCAGGCGATCAGTATAGATTACAACCAAGATTTGGCTGAAGCTCAAAAGAAAGACAAGGACCTTATGGTTTATGTGCAAAAGACCACTCTGCCGGTAAAGAAGCTACAAGTTGGCAATAATCAAATTTGGTGCGATGCAAGTACTGATACCCTTCGCCCCCTTGTCCCATCAGCCTTGAAACTGTCCATCTTCCGTCAACACCATGGCCTGTCTCACCCTGGTATCCGCGCTACACAGGTCAGTATTGCTCAGCGATACATGTGGCCGGGGATGAACAAAGACATCAAGACCTGGGTGCAACAGTGCCAGGCGTGCCAGAGAAACAAGATTGTCAGGCACACGAAGACCCCAATCGGCACCATTCCCACCTCATCAAGGTTTGAAACCATCCACATAGACATAGTCGGCCCACTACCACCTTCTAACGGATTCCGGTATCTCGTGACTATTGTCGACCGCTTCACTCGTTGGCCTGAAGTGGTTCCGGTCCGAGACATCTCTTCCGAAACAGTAGCTACAGCTCTCGTGGGAACATGGATTAGCCGATTCGGAGTCCCGTCCACACTGATTTCAGACCGAGGCAGCCAGTTCGAGTCGCAGCTCTGGGATCACCTCATGTCAAAGCTCGGCATCCAGCGCCGCCGAACCACAGCCTATCACCCTGCTTGCAACGGCGCTGTGGAACGCTTCCACCGCACTCTTAAAAGCGCGCTTCGTTCTGTCGGTAGCACTCCTAGCTGGCACACTGCTCTTCCCCTAGTGCTCCTCGGTCTGCGAACTACTCCCAATGACTCGGGGTACAGCGCTTCTCAACTAACATACGGTGAAAACCTTGCAATCCCCAACGCTTTCTTCTCCGATGTCCGGTCGATGGAGAAAAGCCACCCTACACCAGACTTTGTCGACAGACTATTTGCTTCTGTCAAAACATTTCGCGCCCACTCACGTGCTCATTCAAATAAGCACTACGTTCCAAATTCTCTCGCCGCCGCCCAGCACGTCTGGGTGAGAGTAGATACTACCAAGTCCTCACTGGAACCTCGCTATACTGGCCCCTACCAAGTCATAAAGCGTGATGCCAAGACGGTCACATTGCATATCCACGGTCACGAGGATCGCATCTCACTCGACCGTGTCAAACCCGCATTTTTGACACCAAACACAAAGTCTAACTTTCGTCCCAGCCCACCTACCCAACCTGGCGCAACGCACAGCTCGTCTTACACAGCTGGCACCGTTGTCCTTGGGAAACTCCGAGGATATCCACCTTGGCCAGCCGTCGTTGTATCGCCTGCTAATACCCCCCTAAACGGCCGCGCCCAGCCGCCGGGAACCGTACCGCTAAAGTTCTTCGGCGATAATAAGTTCGCATTTGTTGCCATTGACTCTGTATCGCCGTTTGTGCGCGACCTAACAACAAAGCACCGCGGCGTGCTACGAGCACTTCGCGCTGCCGACTACTATTTGAACAGTCAAAATACGACGCTATCAGTACGCGCCGCACGTGTCGCTACCCAACCATGTCTACGACGACGAACTATGCGGTTCAACGATGTGTTTACGGTGCACACCTTTCTCAGTAGTGACGCTCCGCGTCTACCGCGGGGGGTCATGTA